>JANZLX010000211.1:2121294-2154404 GCA_025531955.1 Erythroxylum orinocense
CGTAGTTGTTGAGCCACAATTGTTGAAGTTCTTCTTTTCAACAAAATGTTGCAGGCGGCTTCCATGTCTTTCCACAACGGCTACACATCATCTGCTTCAACAAATGTTGCAGCCGCAATGTTGGAATGATGAGTCCCTCCATATGAGAGGGACCCATCTCCAACATTCACCTCTCTGTCTTTTCGACGGTCAAAGAGAAGTTTCCGAGAGAAAGAGAAAAGGAGAATCTGAGATTTGGTTATTGACGTTTGGTGTTTTTAAGAGATTCAACTTGGGAGTTCATTTCAGTGATTAGAGGGGAAAAAAATGGCTTCCAGACCTGTTGTTCCGCAACAAGCCAGAGGTAACCTTAACCTGTCTTGTCTCTCTATCTCTGAGTTGGGTTGTGGGGTTTTCTTTTGATCTTTTCTGGGTTTTGGTTCCTTGTGGTTAAAGGGTTTTATTTTCTTTATTGACATTTCATTCCTTGGACGAGTATATAGGTATTTGGTGTAGAATGGGTTATTTCTTTTGTTTCTTACAAATGATTGTCAAAGATCTTTTCTTTTTTCTTCTTTGGATCTCTTTTTTCGTTTTGCTTTTGGTAGCTTTTTCTTTCCATATTGTTTGTTTTGGGTGGAAAATCGATGATGGGCAAGAACAAGTTGTTGTCTTTTCTTATCATTAAGTTCTTGTTTTTGTAGGTGTTTAATGGATAATATGTACCGAATGTGTTTGATAATTTGTTTCCTTCAGGAGACACAGTTGTAGGACTTAATAATAAACAACAGAAGAAAAATGTGGCGGCTGTGGAGGGAACAAGCGAAAAAAATAATTTAAACGAAATTATTGATTAATGTAGTTATTAATCAATACAATTAGAACAATCATATGATTGCAACATGCTAGATTCAAGAATTGGATGGATAAATACCTGAAAATCGAGGAACAATTGAGTCAATTGTTATTTTCTGTGAAACAGAGTGACAAAGGTGCAAATGATTAACTACTGTTATTCCAAACCCTGATAAAAATACATACAGTTCTCAATGGAGCGATTGTATTTAAGGTTAGCTAGTAGTAGGGACTCTTGTGCACTGTAAAAACATAAGTCAAGTCTACCCATTATAGCAAGCCCATGAACACAAGTCCAATGACACGTATGAAAGAAGTACGAAGTTCAATTATAAAAGTAACCACCATTTTGGGCTAAATATAACAAATGCTCTACTGAACACAAGATAACTAGAGCATATTACTTTTATAAGTGGGCTTAGTATTTCTCTCATATGTTATTGGACTTGTGTTTATGGGTTTGTTATGATTGGTAGGCTTGATCTATGTTTTGTAGTGCATAGGAGGTCCTATTATTATTCAACTTTAAATACAATCGTCCCATTGAGAACTGTATGTAGTATTAAGCATAAAAAGGTTGTAAAACACAATTGATCAGAAATTGTATTTCCATTCATTTTGTTTCATTGATACAGAGCCTAATTTATAGAATGATTATACGTAGTAGTTGCTACAATTTAGGAACATGATGTGCACTACTAGTAGTTGGTTTGGCTTGATCCTACTATTAAAGGATAGAACCATGATCTCCTATTCAGTTACAACTTCTAATCTAACATGTAGTTTTGTCAAGGTTTGGAATAATAATAGTCAATCTTTTGCATCTTTATTATTCTACTTCACAAAAAACAATAATGAACTCGATTGTTCTTCAGTTTTCAAATATTTATCCATCCAATTCTTGAATCTAACATGTTACAATTATACAGTTAGTCGAATTGTATTGAATCTTCACGAGATTAATCAATAATTTCGTTTTAATTATTCTTCAAGAAGCCGTCGTGCCTTGGTGATATTTGGTAATCTTGTACCAGTTGGAGGCTGGGAGCAATTGATGCTAAAAAAGATCAGGCTCAGATATCTAGACCCCTAACAAGGTTTCCCTCATCCCTCTTCTCTCTCAAATCAAGATTGGAAGCTTGTTATATAAGTTTGAGAGATTTAATGTTTTTCCTTTTACTGAATTCTCTTATTTTTGGAGTTTCCGTGCACAATTGTTGGCCATTGCTGAGGCTGCGTTGTAGCAGAGAACGACAAGGTTGATGATTCACTCACTTTCCATGACTTCTCTAGTTCTTCTGGACGTCCATGAATCGAACAATCCGATTAGTTTGTGTCTGTTTGTACCTGAGTTTGGACTTTGTTCGTTGGTTGAAATGCAGAAACAAGTTTGTGCCAATGTCGATGGAGCTGAAGTGCGTAAAAAGCCCTAGTTGCAAAGGCAAACAAGAACAAGAAAGTCACCGTCAAGCCAAAGCCTGAAGAACTAATCCAGATAAGTCCTGATTCTGTTAAGCAAGAAAGGCATGAGAAGAAGAAAAAGGAAGGAGAAGCATCGACAAGAAGGAAAGCACACTCTTTCTTCAGTCCTTACTGCTAGAAGCAAGGTGAAGTTTCAAAGCTATTACTGCTTGCTTCGAAGCTATTACTGCTTGCTTCGAATGGCTTATAATTTATCAACTTTTTACCTTAATCTTATGTTAATTTAGGCCGCCTGTCGTCTGGGAAACAAACTAAAGAAGGAGATCATCGACATTGATGCTGCAGACGCCAAGAATGATCTTGCTGGGGTAGAATACGTGGGCGACATTTACAATATAAGCTTGTTGAAGTAAGTTTTCTTTCCTGTTCTGCTAAGCCGGTTAGAGTTTTTTGCTGTGCCTTGACACTGTCAAATTTGGGATGCAGAATGAGAGTAGACCTCGAGATTATATGAGCTCTCAACCTGAGATCAACGAGAAGATGAGAGCAATTCTGGTGGATTGGTTGATAGATGTACACCAAAAGTTTGAGCTGTCACAAGAAACTTTATCTCACAGTCAATATAATCGATAGATTCCTTTCACAGACTACTGTTCCAAGAAGAAAACTTCAGTTGCTAGGCATGAGTGCCACACTAATAGCCTCCAAATATGAAGAAATCTGGGCACCTGAGGTAGATAATCATATTGTAAAAGCCTTCTGAAACAATGTTTCCCACATTTATCTAATCCAAATCAATGCAGGTTAATGATCTAGTGTGTATTTCAGATAGAGCTTATTCTTATGAGCAGATACTTATTATGGAGAAAACTATAATGGGAAAGCTGGAATGGACACTTACAGTGCCTACACACTATGTGTTCCTTGCTCGTTTCATAAAGGCTTCGATTCCTGATGTGAAAGTGAGTGTGCTCATATTATGAATAGTTGCTAGCTTCTTGATTATTCCAAAAGTAACTTAAGGATAGCTTTTTGATTTGTGTAGTTTGAGAATACGGTGTACTTTCTTGCTGAGTTGGGTGTGATGCATTCGAAACTATAACGTTCTGCCCTCCAATGGTGGCTGCCTCAGCAGTTTATGCAGCTAGATGCATTCTGAGCAAGACAACTCTGTGGACAGATAAACTTGAGCATCACACTGGCTATTCAGGGTCACAGCTGAAGTGAGCGTTCTTTGTCTTCTTTTTCTCCTCCTGATTCCTAGGAAATTGTTTTGACTCGTGTTTTGGTTGCAGAGACTGTGCTGGACTTTTGGCTTTCTACCATTCAAAAGCTGCACAAAATAAACTTCAGACTGTGTTGAAGAGATACTCGAGTCCTCTAAGCGGAGCCGTTGCTCTTCATCCACCAGCGAACTGTCTCCTTTCTGGTGTTGTTAACTAACATTCAATGAAGTGTGGATTAAATTGAAATCTCTTCAAGTGTATATGGGGAGTAAGGGCTCACATAGCTCCATCTTCACAGCCATAAAACTTCGTGTATTTCTAGTGAATTTTAAGTAGGAAAAAGCCTCAAAACTTTGTTTTCTTGAGCTCAGAGTTTGTTCTAACCAGCGAAATGTCTCCTTTCTGGTGTTATTAACATTCAATGAAGGGTGGATTAAATTGAAATCTCTTAAATTTTGTAGTGTGTATTGCGTATATGGGCAGTTCCTATGGTCTTTTGGCCACCATTAGAGAGCACCTGGCTCCATTTTCACAGCCATAAACATCATTTGTGTATTCTATATCTAGACTCGAATTGTTTTAATTACATGCACTGAGCCTAACTTTAAAGGTATCACAGGCCTGCTTTTCTTTTGGATTCACTAATTTGTTATATTTGTCTCTTTTGTTAACAATTTAGATTTTGATACCCCTTCCTGATTCATTCACAGATGCTATTTTTTTTTCCTTTTGCAAGTAAATAGTTTTTTTTTCCCCTACGAACATTGTAAACATGATGATTCAAAGTTCTATTCTTCAAATAAGTTATTTGAGTCAAATTTGAAGTTTAGCTTACGTTTGATTAGACTTATATTAGTAGTTTTTCATAGACTTTCTGATATACAAGATCCTCATAGGAGGCGAGTGTAGAGCATACTCATCCTACATCTTAGGCACTGAAGCAAACTGTAGATTTTTTGTAAGAAGAACTTTTCTAAGAAACCAGTTGACTGTCATTGAAAAAAGATCTTTTTTGAAAGAACTTCATACAGTAGACTGTTTGACAACATAAAAATAAAAACACATTTAATTTTAACTATATTTTATTTTGTAATAAAAATTATTTATGCATATAAATATTATTTAAAGTATATTAAACAATATGCAAGGCACAATATATTAATTATTATATAATTTTAGACCATATGAAACATAAATGAAAATGTATATAACAAAATCTTTTATATGAATTATAGTATAAGTAAAACTAATATAAAAATAAATATTAAAACATATAAAAAATCCAAATAATATTATATAAATTTCAATATAAATATTCAAGTTGAGTAAATAGCTAAATACATAATAAATTATACATTTTATTGTAATAGTGAAGATAAATTTGCAAGATAAACGTGAAGATGAGTTTGTGGGTATCATGAGAATTATTTGTAAAATATAAAGACAAAAGGAAAAAAATATGCTCATTAATTGATCTGAAAAATCTACCCGAAAAAGTCATGGAAAGGGTTTTTTGAGAATCTTCAAATTTGATATTCTTAAAAAGCTATATTTTGGCTGCCAAAAAGTCATACCTATTAAATAATTATTTTTATTTTACAGTCAAACATTCATTTTTCTTAAAAATATTTTTGTGGTGAAAAAAATGCTTATTAACTTCCCAAAAACTCATCCAAACAGGCACATAATCAAAGTTCTATCAAATTCGATTTACATAATCTACTTTTGTTTCTCAAAATTTCTTCGATTTGATTTCAAATTTTTCATAATTTTTTATACATAAAATTTTCATAATTACAAATTAAAATTTATATCGAAATCTCCAAGAGGTAGATATAAAGTCTAAGCAACTTAAATCTAGTCTATTAATTGCAAATTAAATCGAACCAAAATTATCAAACCTATAGGCTTGTTCTAATCTATGTTTAAAATAAATGTGGATTAAATCAATATCTAAGATTGAGCTATTTCTAACCTTAACGTTTAGATTTCACAAATATCACTTAATTAACATGCTATAATCTCCCCTTTTTTTATAATAAGGAATTCGATTAAAATTTTGAAGACATTTAATAACTCATTAATCATGTAATTTACATAAGTCAACAATTTAATATAATGATTAAAATTTTGATTTAACTGCAAAAATTGTGAATCAGCCAACTTTCTAGCTCGGTTTATCTTAATAATTTTTGTTATTAAAATTGATTGATTGATTAATTAATTGTAAACTTTTATAAATGAAAACAATTAAATTTTATTTATTAAACTTCATCTTCTTTTGTGGGTAATTATAATCTCATTCTTTAATCATATTTTAAAATTTTTAATTTTGTTCAATGTTCACTCAATTTTATAATATTTTTAAACCTAAAATTTTTTATTTTATCGGTTTAATTTTTAATTCAATTTATAAAACATTGAAATAATATTACTAAATTCAAGTATTTCTGTCCCTTGCACTAGCACGATTAAGATATGAAGATTTATTAGGGAGCCCTCTTCCACCAGTTAAACCATTATTAGCTTTTAACTAATTCATTCCCATTCATTCGAATGGTCCTATTAAACACTCTTTTCTCTCTAATTTCGAAAGTGACAGAAGACTAACCTTTTCATAATTATTTAGTATTTTTTACATTTATTATCACCAACTTTTCTCTCCACATAAGTGTAATTTATAGGTTAGATAGGAGGCAAGATAATTATGTTATTGGCCATAATTGTAAGAGCATTATGACCTTTTGAGAAGACAAATCTAGAACATAAATTGTGAAAATGTTACCACACATAAGCATATCATTGAAATTCTTGTTGCCTCACTTAATTTATATATTTTTGAAAGTGACTAATTCTTAGTACCAAAAAATAATTATTAAAAAATCGAATCTGTTTAATCGATTGAAAATTTTAAATTGATTAATTTTTTGATTCGATTTATTTTAATAACCCTTGTTATTAAAGATAGATCGATTTATTAATTAAAAATTCAAATTTCTTAAATTAACTAGTTTTTTTATAAATTGATAGTTTTTAATTAAATTTTAAATTTTAAATGAGCAAAGACAATGATATTTTTTATCTTATTTTAAATTCTTCGTATCAGTTTTATAACGGTATAATATTAGTAGAACTTTTGAACTTTAAATTTTTTTATTTTATTGGTATAATTTTGATTTTTAAAATATTGCCTAAAAGAGAAGCTAAGAAAACATATGAAAAGAAATTAAAGAAACTGGAATTAACTAGAGACAGCTTGGCTTAATCATGGTTAAAGTTGACAAGGTTACACTTAATTAAGTAAGCTGAACCCTACAAATAAGATTATTATGACTAATAATGATTATGAAT
Organism: Erythroxylum orinocense; assembly: GCA_025531955.1. Lineage (NCBI taxonomy): Eukaryota > Viridiplantae > Streptophyta > Magnoliopsida > Malpighiales > Erythroxylaceae > Erythroxylum > Erythroxylum orinocense. The sequence goes on from JANZLX010000211.1 coordinate 2,128,128, forward strand.
CAATGGAAAATCTGTTTTTTTTTTTCTTGATATGATCCAAACTGACCTCACGCTTATCTCTATTCGCCAACGCATTGCATTTACTTTTTTTTCCTATAAAAATTGAAGACAGGCAGTACAGATCAGCAGCAAATGTGTAGCAGTTGGTTACATGGTGAAGTCTAATCAATGTTCATGATGATGGATCGCAGTTAAGACCATTAAAGACCTTGTTCTTGCCTTTGTTCCCACCAAAACACATCTCCTTACCCGGCAAACATCCATGGTGGTTCGTACCCTATTGAGTAAATTGGTGGCATAATTCATTTACAGCAAATAAATTTTCAGCGCATATATAACATAAGAATATGAAGGAGTTCGGTGCAATAAATCCCGCAGAAAAATAGTAAATGAAATGAACAAACCAAAGTAGCTTTTCATCAATGTTTTGGTCCTCAGGAACAGTATACGTGACTGACTGTTCTTCAAAACTTGAGTGACAATATTGCAACACGCTCGTTTGATGGTGCTAGGTCCCATATAACACTTTCTTTTTCCCCTTAATCTAAACAATGTTAAGCATTGTTTAGGTAGTTCGGATTAGCGTAATCGAATTACATGATCCGATTATTCGTATTAAACAAACTAATTATGAATATGATCCATGTTAACAGTTTCAATACATAAGGCAGAAGTTTGAGGTATGTAATAAACAATGTCAAACCTATATATCATTGTTTAGCTCGATCAGATTAACGTTATCGAATTAAGTGATTGAATTATGCTTATCAAACAAACTAATTATCAATATAATCCACGTTAAGTGTTTGAATACATAAGGCAGAAGTTTGAGCTATGCAATAAAGATGATTACTTTGGTCATTGATTAGATCTTTCCTTAATCTAATCAATGCCAGACCTATATATCATTTTTTAGCTCGATCGAACGAACTAATTATCAGACATGAGCAGGCATAATCCATGTTAATTGTCCCAACACATATGGCAGATTCTTCTTCTTCCTCTTTTTTCTTTTTTTGTTTTCAATAAGAAGTTTGATTATGGCAATGTGTTTTTGAGCACAGAATGAGAAGTTTGATGGTAGCAGTAATGTTCCAATAATGATAGGACCAGGGACTTTGACCAAAAGCTAGAGTAGAAAGGGAAGAGAGAAAAGAAAGAAAAGGTAAAACTGCATGATAAAAAAGGAAGAGGCTCTCTTAGTTGCTTGCAATCGCAATAAATTTTCTTTGCCTTAATCATGCTGCGCATGTACTCATTTCATAACCTCACTGTCCCAATCTCCAGAGGATTTGGTTTTTCTTGCTTCTTGCCATCCAAAAGGCCGTTCCACTCAATTATATGTATACATATGTATCTTTTTACCCTAATTCACACACCTAGATGTTTCATTCATATATTGTGTCTTGGGGAAGACTCTTCATCTTTTATAACTTTATACATGCATATAACTCATAGACCAAGACCAAGACTATGAAAAGGGAAAGCTTTAGTCTCTTTCTAATCATTTTTAGGAATGATTTTTTGTTTTTAAATGTTATTTTTGGATGTGAAAGCAAATAATAATAAGAGAATTTATTAAAAGCAATTGGGACTATTTCATACCATATTGATATATGAGTTCTGGAAAAACTATTTCTATTTTTAATTTATTAATTTTCAATAATTAGATGCTTTAGTCAATTAATTATATAACATATAAACCAAGACTAAGAAAAGGGAAAGCTTTAATCTCTTTCTAATCATAATTTTGGTTTCTTAATGTTAATTTTGGATGTGAAAGCTTCATCAATGAATGAAAAGATTAATAATAATATTAAATAAAAACAATTAAGACTATTCCATACTATATTGATATATGAATTCAAGAATTTAAAAAAATATTAAAGTTTCTCTATAGATTATCTTTTTCTTCGTTAATGATTCGATATTCAGAAGTCCTAAAAATAAAAAAGTACATTAATTTATCTTGAATTTGTAGTTCCTTTACCCTAAGAATAATTAGATGCTTTCTTAAGAATTTGTGATTAGTAAATAATTGAAGGCCATGGTATCAAAAGTCATACAAATTGAGCTACCCAACTACTTCTTGGACAAAAATTAAGAGTATCAATGAAAGGAGTGGATACTTTGCAGGACATGTTATGAAGATTTATGGGTCACTCCCTTTCTGTTCTATTTGTGTGTGCAAAAAAAAAGAAATCCAAGTGTCCATGACTTTCATGCATACACCTTTCTTTCTTCTCCAAAATAAAAAGAAAAGAATATAAAGCAACTATGAACATCATCATTTCTTCTAAGAAAGTGATGACTACTAGCATTTTGGTAAATATTGACCTCCCTCCCCTCTATGTCCCACCATAGTCCTGAGTATAACTTTCTTTTTTTCTTTTCAATATAGCATCTTGTGAAAATTTCCAAATTGAATACTGTATTTTTCTCTATTTTCCAAAAACTATCAATAAAAGGGTATACTAATCTGTTTTTTTAAATCAAATTTGGAAGTGATCAAAGTGTTACTATTTCTCATACACATAACCAAAGACAAATTTCATCTCCAATGTAAACTCTGAACAACAATTGAATTATGATTCTTTTTGTCTCCACCAAACTTTGGCTACACATTTTTCTTTTTTCTTTTACAGAATTTTTGCTGTGCTAAGTGAAATCCATCATAACCCACCACAATTGACCTCAAAATTAAAGCTAACACACAAAAATCAGGTTTGAACAATGATATTGGATGGTCATGTTTGTGGGGGGTGACTACATCTTGTAAAGGGTCCACTTTGACATCCTAATTAGGTAATGGTTGTCCCTCTTTTCAAATTATGCAACCATGGAGTGCATTATGACCATTGACTAAATTACTTTTGATAAACTTCTTTTTTTATTAGCTTGTCAAGGAATTTATTGTCATTACAACTCTAAGAAAATGCAACATTTGCTTGATCAAATTGACATACTTTTCTTAACTTTTATGACTTAATTACTATTGACTAAAAGAACCTTATATTTTAGCTTAGTCCCAACTAATATCACTTAAAAATATTTTTATCATACTTTTATTGTTTCCTTGTATATTTGATTCATTTTATTAATGATTTTGTTGAATAATTACTATTTTGATTATTTGAATGATGAAAATTGTTTTTTACAAATATTTAGAAAAAGTTTAAGACTTGTTTGTTTTTATTGTAATCTTTAGTTTTTAATTTTCAATTTTAAATTTAGTAAAAATTGATTGAGTTTTTTTTATTTTGGTTCCTTTCAGTTTTCATAATATATGAAAACTATAAATTATTTTGTTTTCTATTTTTATTATATAAAAAATTTTAAATTTTTATAGTTTTTAATATATTAAAATTCATATATTTCATATTTCTAAGATAGTTATTTATTGAAATAACGAATTCAAAGTAATAATATTATTTTTAATAATTTATAATAAATTAATAAACAATATTAGTTTATAAATAATCTTAATAATTAATTACTTAAATAAAATACAATAATTTATTAATGTTTACTAGCAAATATTATACAATAAGTTTAATTAATTAATTCATAACTTCAATCTATTAATAATAAAAATATAACTCCATTAATATTAAGAGATAAGTAAGATCTTTTTTTTTTAAACAATAAGATAAAATCAAAGGTGAAAATTAATTAAAAACCATAAAAGTGAAATCATATTTGTAGTACAAATGTGGAATGAACATTAGTTATACAATTAAAAGTTGGAAGAGTTCAAAAGTAGCATCTGAATAGTATGAAATTGTGGAATCAACACTTAGTTTTTATTATTTTTGACTGGCATTCCTTATTTTGGTAAATAATAATTAAGTGATAAATTTCATAAAATACCAAAAATGTTTATTGAGGTACACATTACACAAGTTGAATTGAATTATCCTAAGTCCTAACCTCGAGGCATATTCTCATCACGTACCATTAGCCAATAACTCTCTGTGGTAAAACATGAGAACACCCCAAGAAAGTAATTTTCTCACCACCCAAACATAGATAAAAGACATTACTAAAGACCTTAATTGGGTTAGCTTCCATTTTCAAGTTGTGAGAACTTCTAACAACTCTCTCTCTCTCTCTCTCTTTCTAAACCAGAGCACAGAGACTTTGGTTTCTCATCAGAAATCGGGCTCTGAAATCATCAAACATAGAAGCTTCCCAACGCAAAACTAATCTCTACAAAACCTATGCATTTTGACTCTCACCCTACATTGACTTTCCCTCTTAGATACAACTCCTAGGCTTGTAAGCAATAGAAAGAAACCCAAAAAGCTTGCTTCCTCATATTCCTACTCCATACCATTGCCTCCAACTCCAAAACTCAAGCCAGTGTTTTTGGGAACAAGAGAGAAGGGGAAAGAGAAGTTTTTCCATATGCCATGAAGTGGTTTAGAAGGAAGAAACAGATGAGCCTTAGCAGAGAACTGGCTTGCTTATGTGTTTTTATTATGTTGATCATATCACAGTTAGGTTGTAGCCCTTGTTATGCTAGTGGGTTTGGAAAGTCCAGTAGATTCAAAGGCGGGTCTGGTTCTGAGATGAGTTTTCCCACCAAGTCTAATGGCAGATTCAAAGACAATGCAGACCAAGGAAATGATGACGTTTTTGGTGCTGAAAAGAGGAAAGTCTATACAGGACCAAACCCTCTACACAACAGATAAGTTCATAAGAGTTTTCTCTCAGACACTGAACTTCTGTTTCAGCTATGAGATTTTTTTCCCCTTTCTTTGTTTCCTTTCTCTTTTTCATGTTCATTATCTTCTTCCTTATATATATATATATATTTTTTTTCTTCTCTTTTAACAGTAAACTGTGTCTCGAGCTTATATTAGACATGTAAATGATTGAGAGTTTAGGTTTGGTATTTATTTTTTTTTAAATTTTAAGCAAGAACATGAAACATTATTAATGCCATTAATGCAGTTGTTGGTGATATAAATTCTTGTCTGCTCTGAAAATGGTGGTTGTCGTATTTGCTTGCTACCGGTTCTTACTCAAACGAAAACGGAAACCAAAAAAACATAAACCTGATCAGCTTTGAAGTGTTCGAATCCTGATTTAACCTCACTATCTGTTTCAAAAATAGTATGGCAACTAGCAACCATAAATTCATGCTCCAGGCACATACTATCAAGGTTTTGCATGGTCATTTGCAGAGTTTTGAAACTATACAGGTACGTATTTGCAGGTATACGTATACTCCGATGATCATATGATACGGACAAAAGAAATAAATTTATGAACAGAAACTTGAGGTCATTTCCATGGAGGTTTTACCTGATGGAGGGTAGGAAAAAATTACAGGAATTCTGAACATTAGTTTATTTTTAAAACTTTGGAGCTTATGATCAGAAAACCTGTAATCATACAAATTTAAAGAGAAAAAAAAGATGGGTGAGCTTGATTTGTCTACAACCATCCTATCATCTTAATTTCTTTGTCTTGAATGATTATGTGACACGACCCCACCTGCAATTTTTTTTTCCTGTATCTGATCCTCCATATGCCAACCATGTATCCACTATCTTGGTGTTGTTACAAAACAAGAAGAATTATGTTTTCTTGGATTGTTAATTAGTGTTATGCAGTATATTTTCCTTTTCTTAATATTTATTTAACATACCAATCACAAAATTATATTAATTTCAAAAACTATAATATAAGATATGATATGATAAGAAAAAGAAAAGATAGCTTCTTTTTTTTCTTTTGAAATGGAAAGGAAAAGCAGCTTGATCAAGGTTTCTTCTTGTTCCAAAGTGCCTGAACTAAAAAGGGGCAAAAAGAGATGATTTTTTAAACATCCAATATTGGAATTTCACATCTAGAACAAACACTTCTAATTTTACCAACTTTTAAAACCAAATCGAAAGTGAGACCGATAAAATAAGAAATTTAAAATTTAAAAGGTTAACTGGTATTAAATCGATTAAATTTTGAATAAAATTAAAAGATTTAAAATAAAATAGAAGAAATTTGTCTTAATTTGATGTTTAATTAAAAAGAATGTTAAATAAAAATTAATTAATTTATAAAAATCGACTTATTAATTAATAAATTTATCAATTTTAATAAAAATTATTAAAGTAAATCGTACCAAAAAGCTAAAAACCAAACCAAAAAATTATCCGATCCTAAGTTTTTATGATTAAACAATTCAAATCACTTCAAATTTTTAATCATAAAATTTTACTTTTGCCCTTTTTTAAAAAAATGATCTTATTGAGCTGTGGTTAGGGAAAGTTAAAACTTAAAAGAAGGGTACATGTACCTATCTGAACACAATGACATAAGAAAATGAAGATGCAGCCAGATGGGTGAAAAAGTTCTGAAAATTTCCAAAAACATTAAATGAGGTACTACTGTAAAAAATCTAATTTGTAAAATTCATGGGATTAAAAAATTTAAATATGCCAATCTCTAAAATTATTCTAACTAGAGTTTGGCTTATTTGAGAAAAAAATAATTTTAAAAAGAAAAAGGAACAAAGTTTTTTTAATAAATTGATTAATCTTAAAATTTTGTAAACAATTATCTTTTACTAAATTTTCATAGAATTGTATATAATTGTCAATTATATTATTAATTTATATTAAAATAATTTGATGAATGCTTAATAATATATATTTTAATTTTTTAATTCTACAACTTATTTTTCTTAATAATTTAGAATAATAAAGGTACATCTTAAAATGAGTAAAATTATGATTATCCTACTTTGCATTAATCCCACTTTATGGAAATAGTATATTACCGTTAAGTTAGTTATTAAAATTCTCTGATAAGTTTGACATTTCCGAACTTAATTATATATGAATCGTTTCGAATGCTCTTTTTTAAATAAATTTATTTTAGTTTAATTTATAATTAAGTTTACAAAATTTAAAACTAATCAAAATTGAACTAAAAACAACATGATTTTGAGATAGCTCGAAGATCAATCATACCTACTCTCTACAAATTCAAAAGCGAAGAAGGAAAGCTAAGTTTAAAGGGCAAGTTGCGTTCTCTAAATGGAAAAGATTTATTGAACCAGATGGTAAAAACTTAACCAACCCTACAAGAAAAATGTGAATTAGCGACGGAAAAATTATTGTTGAAAATTAGTGATGGAAAGCATATTTTTGTCGTTAAAATTGAGTTATTTAGCGACGGTAGTACTACTCGTAGTGAAATTTGGAGAGAATTCATCGCGATAAAAATTAGCGACGGAAAATTATCGTTGAAAATTAGCGACGGAAAGCATATTTTCGTCACTAAAATTGAGTGATTTAGCAACGGTACTACTATTTGTCTCGAAATTTAGAGGGAATTCATCGCGGCAAAATTTAGCGACGAAAGTTAGCATCGGAAAAATACTGTCACTACATATGGAGGGAATTTTTGGCGGAATAAAAAATTTTGAGTTTACCTACGGAAAATTCCGTCTGTAAATAGATTTAGCGACGGAAATTTTCGTTTCGTCGGTAAAAAGGCAGAAATTATTGGCGGAATAAAAAGTTTTTGAATTTACCTATGGAAATTTTCGTCGGTAATTCTTTTTAAATTTAGACTCACCCGACATCTCCCCCCACTTGTGTCTTCTTCTTCCTTCTTCCTATGTTTCCTCTTCGGTTTTCTTGGAGGCTATTTCTCTGTTGTGAACTCCTTTTCAGCTCATCGGCGTTGTCTTCTCTAGCTATTGTCATCGTGTCCTTCGATAGAAGTATTTTTGCAACTACTATTGTATTTTTTCATATATTGGATGAAAGTTAATTTGGGTATTTATTACTTTCGTTTATTTGTGTATTTTGTGATTGAAAAACAACTTTAAGGTATAAATATTAGTTATAAAAGGGACAAGACGTGATTTTAGTTGTGATATTTGGATAAATTTTTGATACATGTAAGGTGTTTGATGAAATGTCTGTTTTTAAAAAAAATTCATTTATTTATTTTTGGTTATCTTTTAGTATAAAGTTCATTATTTCAATTCTTTTACTTGAAATAATGAAGTTATCTTCACGGTAGCTTGTACAGAAAATAAACACTTTGTAGGTAAATTTTAAAAAATAGTTTTCAGCAAATTTACCGACGGAAAAAATTTTCATTGGTAAAATATATTGAAATTAGCAATGGAATTTTTTCCGTCGCTAATTACCGACGGAATAGCCATTTCGTTGGTAATTTTCTGACAGAAAAATTTCCTTATTTGGTAATTATACCGTCGGTAATTTCGTAGGTAAATTTACCGACGGAATAATTTCCGTCGGTAAATTTATCTTCGGCCATATCTCCGACGATTTTTTCCGTCAATAAATTCTGTCGCTACATTAGGTTATCGACGGAATATGTCTAAATTCTGTCGCTAATTTTCATCGCTAAACTCTATTTTTTTTATAGTACAAGTACACAAGTAGGAGAGCAGATCACCTGTTCCATTTTGTCATTTCAAGCGTGTTTTACACATATTTATATACAACCCCACGTAAATATGGAGGTAAAATGAGTTATAACATGTTAAAACAGTAAAGTGATTTCATTTGCACTTGCACTTGGAGTGCATTAAAGAAGAGAATCTCTAGATACGATACGCCCAAGCAAAATCACTCAGGAGTCAGGACTCTGCATGCTCTCTTATTAATATTTTCTCAGGACTAGCAATAACCAAAGGTATTAGAAATATCGGTGAAAATTATTTACTAGAAAGGGACAAGAATGTATTGACAAAAGAGTACTAAAAAGGGTCAAGAATGTATTTACAAAAGAGCGATTAAAAGTGGCCGATATTAATAAAAAATTAAGAGAGATGAGATTTTAGTGGTTCAAATATGTTAAAAAGAGATACCTTAATAATCATGTGAAAATATGCAAGAAAATAATATTTAGAGAGTGTAAAAAAAAGAAGGCCTCAAAAGAGTAGAGAAAAAGTAATTAAGAGTAATACGACTTTATTGAAATTTATCGAAAACATAATCCGCAATAGAAAACTAATACAGATAAAAGATCTCACCTAGGAAGGCTTTTTTTTCCTTTCAAAGTCTTTTAAACATTTTCCTTCAACCATCATTTTATAGTTAGCTTTTCTTATTAATACTTCCTTTTAGTTATTTAGCTTAAGCAGTCTTTTACTTAGTTTAATTATTATCTCATAATCGCTGGTTTAATTTTTTTTACTTGTCTTTTTCATTATTTGTGTTTTTAATTTTTACTATGTCCTATATGTACTATATGTACTGTATTATGTATTAAATTACATTTTTATGTAAACATATTAATATATATTTTATGTTATATGTGGATCTATCGAAAACAACCTCTCTATCTGCTAAGACAATGCTATGTATTATTGGACCTTCTTAGACCTTGCATTTCTACTGGTGTTATTGTTGTTGGTAAAAAAATTATTTAGATCTTTTAAAAAATTTAAAATAAAATTTTAATTTAATTAATATCTCAAAAAATCAGTTTTGAAATTACATTAGAATTTAATAACTCTTAATATTGACGTGTGATGCTGCTCAACTTAAAAATAACATTCAATCTTCAATAATTGACTTAAATATACCCATATTAAAATGTTACAAATATTATTTTTAAAATATTAAAGTGCAGTTTTAATATTTTAAAAATATTAAAATATAATGTTATATTATATAACGATATTTACTTAAACTTTATTAAAAATGAAAATATGTTGAATTTATAAATATTAATTAGATTGAACCCGTCACTTAATTTATTAAGTAAGTTATGTTAAGTATTATATGTATTTAATAATTTATTCAAAATAATGACAAAAAATTACAGTCAAGCAACACTAAACTTAAAAAAGAATCGATTTTTTTAAACTTAACCAAAAATTAAACAGGTAAAACAAGAGAAAGATTTAAAGTTTAAATAATTTAACCGGTATTAGATCGTCATAAAATTGAATAAAGATTGAATAAAATTGAAAAAGATTGTTCTTATTAATAAAAATAAAATTTAATTAAAAATAAAGGTGTTAACTAAAATTAATTAACTTATTTTAGTTTATAAAATCGGTTAATTTAACAAAATTGATTGATGAATTAATAAATTGAAATGTTTTTTAAAAAGTATTAAATTAAATAAAAAACTGAAAAAAAAGGTTTTTAAAGTATCGATAACAAAAACTACGATAAATTATAAAGACATGGGAAGTACGTATGTCAGAACTCTAAAATTCAGCGTTTCTATATTTATGACATGTTAAAAAAAAAAATACAGGAGTTTTCGTATCTGTGTAAACTGTAAAGGCAATTTACTCCCACATGCAGACATGCTTTCTTTAATGATTCTTTTCAAAAACTTGTATAAGAAAAGGCCTTACATTCAAATGAGAGACAGAGAACCACAGAACCGACAAGCCTCTCAGTGCATTTAAAGATGGCTTTTAATGCGCCGGAGAAAAGTCCGATGATCAGGTTTGCTATCCTCTAATTATCCGCCACTAGGCAATGCTTTACATGTTTGGTATTTAAGATGCCTTTTACATGTTTGGTATTTAAGATGATCTCACTCAACCTGCACCCTTAGTTAGTCACCGGAAGGGAAGTCGAGATTAAGGCGTCAGGTTTGAGTAATGACAGTGACAGTATGAAAATTTATCCAATGTGGTGATTCCTTGTGCTTATTAGCGTTGGGCCACCCTTCTGAGAAGCTGGCTGAGATCAGACCGTGATTTACACACCTCATAACTCTATCAGGTCAAGGTATGGGGGCATCTAAAGTGGGCGATTCAACCTTTTGAGATCAAGATGATCTCACTCATTTCAAGGGGCATTTAATTATACAATGGAGGAGTACTCGTAGCAGGCTAGGAGATTTTGAGTCGGAGTCAATGCATCAAGTTCGAGTAAAGAAAGGCGGGGACAAATACTATGTTAGTTTAGTTAACCGGTTTCTAGTTTGAGTAAAGAAAGAGAGGAACACATCCATGTTCTTTACTCGATTTTTATTAAATTATTTATGTAGATGAATCAAGTTCAAGCAAAAGAAAGAGAGTAACAGATCCTCTATTTCTCTGGTTAACCGATTTTGATCCTATTTTATTAAATTTCATCCATGTATTTACGTAGAAATAGAGTTGAAACACCATTTTTAGCACAGAGGATCTCATGTCAAGAAAGAAAGATATTGACTCTTTTTTAGTAATAATAATAATTATTATTAGGGTTAATTGTCAAAAAAATCTTAAACTTTCGTCAAAATTTTAATTATAGTCCGAACTTTAAAAAGTAACAATGAAATGTCCAAATTTTCAAATTTTTTTCAATTTTAGCACAAATTTTAAAAAGTGACAATAAAATATTTAAACTTTCAATTTTCTTCAATTCTAACCCGACGTTAGCTACTGTTCTTCTAATGCTCTCAACCATTTATTTTTTGTTTATTCTTCTGACACTCCAAACTACTCTCTCATCATAATGTACTATATCAGTAAGGTCATCGAAATTATATAATCTGATTTAAGTCATTTTAAAACTTAATGAAAACACTAAAGTTAGGCTAGAATTGAAAAAAAAATGAAAATTTGAGCATTTTATTACTACTTTTTGAAATTTAGGTTAGAATTAAAAAAATTGAAAGTTTGTTCATTTTATTGCTACTTTTTAAATTTTAAGCTATAATTACAAATTTGACTAAAGTTTAGGCTTTTTTATGTAATTAACCCTTATTATTATTATTATTATTATTATTATTATTATTATTATTTAATCTTATTAAAATCAAATATATCATATTTAATTTTAAGAAATTTTTTAATTTTAAAATTAATTATAATTTAATTAGATTAATTTCTTTCGTTTAATATGCAGAAAATGATTATAAATTATAATTCTCATTCATAATTAGAATTAGATAAATTAAAATTCCTTTTAACTTATTTTAAAATTTCAAATTAAACAATCTCTATAAATGGTTGTATTGTGTAATTCAATCATTTCATCATCTATTATTATTGTTAAAATTTTTTAAACTTTAAAATTAAGTCTAATTTAATTTAGATTATTTTTTCTTTAACTATTATTTACGTGAGATTCATTAGGTTTATAACATTTTAAAAATAAAAATAAATTATAATTCTTATTTATAACTAAAATTAAATAAATTAAATCAAAGGAGTTTTAACTTTAGTATTATACATCAAATATAATTAACGAAAATAAATAATGATAAAGATTATCTTTATCAAATAAAAAAATAATTTCATATGTTTGAATTACAACTAACCGATTAGTTGTATAAATTAATACTAAAAACCTCTAAATCCTTGATATCTTAGAGTTCTATGAGTTTAAATCTCCATGATTTTTTTTAGCACTTAAGTTCGTCTGGTTAAACTGTCTAACTTTTTGATTTAGTTTTCAGCTTTTATATTTGATTTACTTTATTAAATTTTGTTGTTAAAAATTGATTAATTAATTAGTCAATTTTATAAATTAAGTTTTTTATAAATTAAAATAAATCAATTAAAATATTTTTTTTTAATTAATCTTCAAATTCTTCAATGAATAAAGACAATTCCTTTCTATCACAATTCAAATTCTTTAATTTTATTCAATGTTTAGTCAGCTTTATAACAATCTATGTCAAAAATCTCACATCGAACAAGTGTGAGTGCATTCAACCATTTATAATAGTGTACAAAGCTTCCCTCTCAAGTTATCTTTTAGAGGTGAGTTAGGCTTTTCAACATGACATCAGAGTCTATTTGTATCAATGGTTTGAAGCAGTGCCTGATTATGTCCCTTTGCCCATATACTCAGCAAATGTCCAGCCTTATTTTGAGTTGAGAGAGGTGTGTCAAGAATCTCATATCGGATAAGTATGACTGCATTCAACCATTTATAATAATGTGTAAACCTCCTCTCTTAAGCTAACTTTCAGGAATAAATTAGATCTTTCAACAGTCTAATATTGATTGAACTTTTTAAACTTTAGAATTGTTGTATTACCGGTTGAGTTTACACACTGTTTTTTAAAACATTTCTTTTTGTCAAAGTAAATACTTATAGTCCATAATAAAAAATCATTAAAAAAAGTGGTTTCTATTCAAACAACGAAATAATATTCAAAGCTCCCATGTGATATTTTGGCCACAGAAAGTGTTTTTTTCTAAGAAAACATCATTACCATCCAAACAATTCCTTTTAGTGGATTTAGTTTCGAAAACATCATTACTTCAGCTTTCCCACCACCATCCCATCAGATTTTCCCTCCTTAATCCATCATTTCTTCTAAGCTGAAGTTGAATCTGTGAATACTATGGTTCATCATCGAAGAAAAATTTTTAAGACTTGAACTCTAAGTTTGAAAAAAACTATCATATTCGAATATGGTCAATTATATTTTCATAATTTGTTTCCATTCAATCCGACCACTAAAAAATTTCATTGCTGACAATAAGCTGAGATTGATCAAACATATTTTAATAGTAAATTGGTCGAATCCAAAAATTATTTATCAAATTTGAGTTCGAGCTTGAATCCGATCAGGTCGGAAGACCAAAGTCATGAGCTCAAACTTTCCTGCCATGCCTATGTATAACATCTAAGCTTTGCCCGCTAGTCCAGCTTCTTCACTTGTTTATTAAATCGAGCTCGCCTAAAATTGAATTAAAGGCTGCTTAATGGTAAAATCTTGGCAATTTTCTTACAACAGTTCATAGTTTTCTTGGGGTAGAATTTGGAGGATTCTTCTGAGAGCCAACAACTTTAGAGACAAACCATCACCGTTTATCTGTCCTTGAGGCAATATTTGATCTGTCCTGAAACTTTCCTGACGAGATCTATCATTAGTATTAGTTAGTACAACCTACCTGCATGAATGGAACTGATAACAGGTGTGTATACATATATGCCTGAAATCCTCAGAACGAGACCTGCCTTTTATTTGGAATGTACAAGCACGAAGAAGAAACAATGTCAATGGAAAGAATTGGCAGGAAGTTTTTAAGTCTCCATTTGTATTCACTGATCTTAGAAATTACAGTTTAGAGGCATGAGCAGTGGTCTTGCTCGAGGCAATTGCTGCCTTTGAACCAGATGGACGCCCCAGATGCTGGGATATAAACATACCTGCAGAGATGATCTTTTGGAGATCCACGCTGGTCTTCACTCCGAGACCATTAAGCATGTAAACCACATCTTCAGTAGCGACATTCCCAGAAGCACCCTTGGCGTAAGGGCAGCCCCCTAGACCGGAAACTGATGAATCGATTGTTTTGATCCCAGCCTGTAAAAGGCAGACGAGCATAGTTTCCAGAGGCATCAAACTATCTATGTGAGTGTTTAGGTTTTATTTTATGTCAATTTTCTAAATAGTCCAGCATCAAAAACAATGAAAATTATCCAATTCACTTTGTAACCATTATGCTCTCCAGGAAACATAAGCCATGGCAAATCTATAGTAAGGAAAACACCTCAGACAACATCAGAATAATAGATCAAGTATGGTCATGAAAGATACTGGATTGATGTCGTGACCGGAGATATAACAGGCAAGAAGATTACAAGAAATATACAATATAGAACGTCTCATCGATTGTATAGATTGTTTGATGCATGAATTAAGCAACAAAAGGGAAAAAAGAAACAAGAACTTACTTGAAGGGACGCCAGAATATTTGTAAGAGCTTGCCCATAAGTGTCATGGAAGTGCACAGCAAGCTTATCCACAGAGACTACGTCCATAACAGCTTCAAGCATTGGAATTACAGAACCTGAACAGATAAATACATTTTTATGATATCTCATTCCAGATAAACAAGTTTGCTACTACCCGTCTCAGAGAGATTCAAAGAAGTATCGAACCTTTATTCCTATTCCTTCCGGAGTTTGATAATCTAGAATGAAATAATGAGAATAAACAACCTGGAGCATTTGATTTTGACAAGTCCTTAAGAATTCAAAGTATTCAATCATAGACGATGTTTATCAGATTGGCTAACAACCAGACCAGCTGAATCAGGACATGTACTACACAAAAGTGCCACAAATGCCAGCAAACTCAATGAAGGTGACTTGATTGTACTAAAGAATGCTGCATAATCTTGCTTCAAAACATGTCGTGAAAGTATTGAGAGCCCTGATTTTGCCTACCTATCAAAAGTTGAGGCATAACTTGACTACCTTTAAGCAAAGGAAGTATATAAACCGAATGGATAGGTAAGATCTATGCATAACGATTATCCAATCCTATAAATCAGATGACTATAACTTATTCAGCTAAGAATATTACTGAAGGGAACGTCAAGTTTATAAAGTGTTAGCTAAAGAGTAGCTCATCTCTCTTACCAGGAAGTTTCTACTACCTAAGTCCCTCAGAAATTGGGTCTGAAGTATGTCCAACTACTACTTACAGTGGGGCAATTATCAACTAAGGTAACCTCAACTAAGGAGATGACCATTGTAGAAGCTTTAATAAAAGTATTGATTTAGTCTCTCAATTCAGAGATATGAAATAATCCTAGCTAATAACAAGAAGAAAGTAACATTTTTAGAGACAAGTAGAAGGCAGCTTCATGCATTACCAGGAGTGCCAACACCAATTGTATCACCAAGGGAAATTTCATAGCAACCCATATCAGAAAGTTTTTTGGCAACATATGCAACTTTTGATGGATGTATCACTCCTTCTACTGGACACCCAACAACACATGATATATATCTGAAAAGAAAAAAAAAGTAATTTGTGAAATTACCAGAATATTTCACACCACTGTTCAATGAAAATGCAACAAAGTGCTAGTGAAAGAGCAAGAATCAAGAGACCCATGTTCATATTATTTCTTTCATAATATTTAACTGTTAATGTTTCCACATTTGCTTGAAAAATAATTAGGAGTAGACAATATCAATCCAGAATTTTGGTTCAATAACACCCTAGCAGTATATATTAACAGAGATTGAAAGATCTTACGTATCTGAAGAACATGAAGATACTTAAGAGTATTTCAGTGGTAGATTCTAGCTCATATATTCTCCATAACATATGGAGAACATATCTATTCCATTAACTCCTCAATTATATCCCTTTCTGAGCTTCTGACAAACTCCTAACCTCATTCTCATAACTTGATTACTCTATGGCTCCAAATCAATCAGGTAGAGAACCATTTCTAAGTGGCATCTTCAGAAACAAGTCATGACATGTCCGATTGTACTTGTCTTTAAATGATAAAGTTTAATAATAACTGAAAAGTTAAGTAGATGGAAGGAAACAAACAGAATTCTGCAGAATACTGGACAGAATCCCAATAAACAAACAAATCTGTGAAGGCCACTTCCTATAGGTTTGAGTGAGGCTTGACGTTGTTGATGGGCTTACTACAGTCAACCAAATCTGAGATATGAAAAGAACTTAATATCAGAGAAACCTTCTGAAATTTTGTTGTTATCTTACTTCAAAAACCTCTTTTGCCGTACTTCTAAACTATATCCACAGAGCAAAATTAATAACTTTCTGGAATTTGAGTGTTGCAACCAAACATAAGGGAGCACTTTGTGGTAGACCAAAGGACTTGTGTAGGCAAATTTTGGTTTAATGAATATATGCTTTTCTTGATCAGGACAAATAAAAAGAAATCGTAAAAAAGAGAACTTTGTAGAAGTCAATAGGAATGTACCCCCGAACAGGAATTGATAACTTGCTAGCAGCAAGGACAACATCATTATAGCGGACAAGACTATCTGCAATGCTACAATTTATGTTTGATTTTGAAAAGGACTCAGAAGCTGCGGCAAATATAGCCACTTCTTTGGCTCCAGCTGCAACAGCCAGTTCAAAACCCTATGAAGGAAATTTCAGTGTTACTATAACATACAAGCTCAAACCAATTTTACGATTGCATAAATTACTAATATATCAGACTTACTTTGAGATTGGGAGTTAAAACTGGAAACTGAACACCTTTAAAATCTCTAATTGCTTCCATGACATCTTTTGCATCTGCAAGCTGAGATTAGACCGTAAAATGTTCAATAACATAATTAATCCACCTTCTGAAAGATAATATGACACTATCAACTTGAAAATATCATTACATCAAACAAATGAACAGTATAATAGATATCCATAACAAATTTAACAGCAGTAAGATATCCTTACAAGATTTTAGTCAAAATCAAGAAACAGCGATACTTTTTCTTCTACTCAAATCTTAGAAACATACAAGGCCTACGGAACAAGTTCAGAGCAAATGTTTGCTACATGGAAAAAGCCGATACACACATTGATGAACTAGGAAAAAGTGTAAACAACCAAAGATAAGAATTCCAGAAAAAGTGCTCTGTGTTGCAATTTATCTTAACAAACCTGTGGTACCCACTTTGGAGAGACAAAACTTGTAGCCTCAACAACAGGCAATCCTGAAGAAGCTAACATTTTGATCAACTCAATCTTTACAGCAGTTGGTACAATTTCCTTCTCATTTTGCAAGCCATCCCTTGGACCAACTTCAACTATCTTCACATATTCTGGGATTTTTCCTAAAAGCTACATTAACAACCATCCAATTCATTGAAGTTAACTTTGAAAGGCATCAAACATGTGAAAAAATAAAAACATGTCGCAGAGGGTGCATACTAGACCACGTTAGCAAGGAAATTAAAAACATGATTTCATGTGTTCTCTTCTATAAGGAAGGATTTAGTCTAAGAGCCTATAAATATCTAAGATGTGACTAATAATGAGACTTTCTCGATCCCACTATTTATGTATTACAAATAGTCAATATATCAGTGCATCAGCTCCTAGGTATGGAAAATCTGTATATAAGAAAATAAGTGTTTCCAAAAAGTGACTGTTCACCTTACTTGTCAATTCCCTTCTGGGCTTCTCACTGCAATCTGTGCTGTAATCACGGCTTAAGAAGCGCTGAGAATCACAAGGATAATTAACTTCTGTACAGGTCCAGAATAATCTTGTGGTCATCTGATTATAACAATCACTTTGAAACATTGTTCTTCTATGCTGACTCCAAAACATAGCCTCCCTTGTATCACTTTCCAAAGGAAATGAAAACATTTAAGGTTTATGATCGGTGTAATTTCACATTTTAAATTCACCATCGCCAGTTAAAATCATTGTAAAGAATGCAACCCTACAAATAGTGTCACTTTGTATTTTTGGAAGAGCATAATTGAACATGCCATCTCGTAGGATTTTACAGATTTGAAAAATACAACAAGAGAAAGGTAACAAAAGCACTAGTGTTTGAACAACAACCCTGTAGTTCCATATTTTCTATTCAAAAGATATGGCTAGAGTGCTTCAAGCTCACAGAAACTAGACCACTGCCTCAAGCTTCCCATACAAGAGATGTAGTTAGAACCTCATTGTTTCTATTGGAATTTCAATGTTATCTGAATTAGATGATTCTACTCTCTATCACAAGCTTGTAACCATTTTACAAGCTAAAGAAACCTTTGAAATTTTCTTTTCAACTCCTAATAAGATTTTCCATAATTCTAGTGCTGACATATGAAATCCCCTACCCCCTTTACTACAAATTTGATTTGAACATATCATCTTCCTTGCCACTGTAACATCCTAAATCCTCACCTAGCTACAAACTCTGCATCCCAGACCCTACATCACTTTGCTTCGGTCAAATTCTTACTGATCAAAATAGAGCCAAAACCTTGCATCATCGCAACATAATCCTAAGAAGAACAATGTCCAACAATAGCTTTGTGCTCAGTTAGAAAGCATAGTATATAACTTCATAACATAAGAGCATGTTCACAAAAGCCAGAGAGCCCCTTTTCAGAGAAAGAACAAAAATTTGAATTTTATTTCTCTTGTCGAAGATACGGAAATCTACAAACAAGTGCTTACTTGCAAGCTTTTGAAGAAGCAGTAAATATAGGACTACCCTTCTCATTCCCAGGAAACATCCCCAGAAAATTGCTTGAAACTGTCGTACGTCCCGACGGAAACACAGTGTGGTTCTTGGAGACCTTGCGAAAAGCTTTCACGGGTAACATTGGATGAACCCAACAGGAGCGTAGATTGTTGAAGCAGAACAAAACGATACGAGAGAAAGACCGCTAATTGATATGGCAGAAAGACGCATCAGGGATGACAAATTTGAGAAGGAAGAAAAAAAAGAAAAAAGGAACGGATTGAGTTTAAGATAAGAACAGTGATTTGGATTCACAGGGAAAACAATAAAAAATAAAAAAGATTGAACAAATCCTGGAAGACCCTGATCAGTAACGGAAACTTATCTAGACCCAGTAAAGGAAAACAAATGAAAAGACACGCTCGCACGTTAAAGTATTGAACTTTAGATGGTGAAGCTCAGCTCAATCCAAGTTTCAGAGAGCGAGACAAGATTGAAGAGAAGAGGACAAGAAGTCAAAAGATCAAGACTTGTGACTTTCTCAAGCCGAGAAGCGTCTCAATGGTGCCTGTAGAATCCATGATATCCTTGAGTTTCGTCTACACTGAAAAAAAATGGGACTTGAATAAAATTGTCGACCTTGGATTCAACCTTGGATCATAAAACTTTGGACAAATAATTATAAGATTCTTACCATCAGACCTCTCTTCACCTTCACTTGGTAACAAAACTTTCATTAACTTCTTGTTGCAGACATTACTTAAATTGGGTTTAAATCGAATAATTCAAATTTGATTAAATTATCTGATTTATTTTAATATAAATTTTTTGGTTAAAATTAATCAGTTTATTAATTGATTGACCAATTTTTGTAAACTAATCGATTTTATAGAACAAAATAAATTAAGTAATTCAATTAAACTTTAAATTATTCGATAAGTAAAGATAATATTCTTTAATTATATTTCAATTTTTTATTTTGTTTAATTTTTAACCAATTTTATAACGGTCTAATAATGGTTGAACCTTTTAAACTGTAAACTTCTTATTTTATCAGTTTAACTTCCGGTCCATTTGTTAAAATATTAGTTTAACTTTTCGAATCAATGTTGTTTTAACCTTAAGGGGTGAACTCCTTAACTGGTATGACCCGAACTGTTACCAAGTACAAGTCAAAGAGGTTTATGACCTGTAATTATGTTGAAAAGAGTTGATGAAACAATTTTGAATATGCATAGAGCAAATTATTGAAAGAATCAAAGAATGTTTCGTAAAATTGGACATCTTTTTGAATAACAATGACAATAAGTTCGGTTTGGAGACTCTTTTCATATCAGATTCAGATTGAGTATCTCGAAATTGAAATTTATATTCTTCATTGGCATCTCAAACTGGTGAGAAAAGATGCAAAGTTCATCATGTATAGAAAGAACATTGTAACCATAAGGTCAAAGTGAAGAAAATATAGGAACACCAGGAAGAGTAGCCCCTGCATCAACAATGAAAATATTGCCTGTGACATACTCAGATAAGTCGTGGAGTAAGTACCGAACAAGCGACGTCAATGCCGGATCAGAGGTGCCATAGGTTCTAAGAGGGACGATTTTTCGAGCAACATTATTCAGCCATTTCTTTTGCATAAGAGCCTGAGTGATCTCTGACTTGAATATTCCAGGTGATATTGAGTTCACCCTGATCTTGTGTGCCCCTAATTCCAGAGCCATGATCTGATATTTCCATCAAGTTAGTCATCAGTAAACCGAATCCAAAAAGTCGTAACAGAACTTAAGAACTCGGTAAATATTTTAAAGGATATCAGAATCAGGATTAGCAGAAGGATTGTTTACATATCAATAGGGACACTCCACCTCTTGGCAAGATGTTTAAAAGATATCAGAAAGGAAAAGTACAAGAACATGAATTCGTAGCAGACCTGAATATTGGCTGATCAGAGATACTTCTAACTAAGAATGCATCTGATTTCAGACAAATTGAAGGTAACAAATTACTATGTATGAACAAAGAATTAGATCTTCCCTTCTTGTCAATGGTGAAAATTCTTTTTCTCTAATGAACTTCATAAACAGCTAACTAGCCATCAACTTATTCCTGAATTACTTGTTGAGTTAGGCAGATCTATCAACGAAGACGAATTAAGTCTCCATAGATTGTTAATAAACACCTTGTTTCCATATAATCTTTAAATATAATCATGTTCAGAAAGACTAAAAATTAAAGGTTACAACAAAATGTTCAATATCAGCTGCTGCAATTGTATTAGACAGTATCTCTGTCGAATATTTTCAGCTGGTAGAGCCCTTGCTTATTGTATTCACAATTACCAAAAGACCATCTATGATCGATTGGTATCTGTGGTCCATCTTCATTGAAGCTCTTTTTTCATTCTCACTTTATCATTCCACTTAATTATTCCTACTCCTTTATTCCCCTCCACCAACTTTTCATCAGAACACATCGTTTTGGTGTGGTTATGTGGTTGCATATTCATCCGCCATAACTGTACCAGAATCCTTATTGATTGGATATGCACAGAGCCACCCGCGTATATAAACACTCTGAGATATCTAATTTGGCAACCGGGTTGACGTAATTGCAATTGCAACAACCATCATGCCAAATGATATAATCGCTTTCAGCAACCAGCAAGCACAACAATCCAATCGAAACAATTGAATTGCTACAGAATAATGTCAAATGGTATAATCACCTTTGTCATCGTGTTTAAACCGGCTTTTGAAGAAGCATATGCAACACCTCCAGGCAAGTGCCCGCGATTGACACCAGAAATTGATGAAATGTTAATAACTGACCCCCCTATTTTGGCATTAATCATTCTCGTACAGACATACTTCGACACCAGCCATGATCCTGTTAAATTTGTTCTGAACACATTGTTCCATTCCTCCTCAGACAAATCCAGGGGGCTTTTCGCACTACCTGGAAAAAAACAAATACATTTGAGAACAACCCCTATACCAATAATGCAGAAACCAGAAAATCTGAATTCCCTATTGAATCACCATCCTCAGAGAGTTTAATCAACTCAACAGATTACCTATACATGTATTAAGAGAAAGTTTGTATCTAAGAACTTAAAGTTCACTTTTTTACCATAATTCCTTACGCAAATTCACTAAATATTCAAAATTTCTGGCCAGCAATAGATATGATTACACCTTCTAAGAAGAAATCTATCAGCAATGAGATTCTACAGCAACACCGAGTCAATATCTTAAAAATGGTAAAAACAAAATCAAACCCAGAAAAAGATACACGATAAAGAGGCAATCTTTAGAAGAGTACGTACCTCTAACACCAGCGTTATTAATCAAGGCGTCGATCCTCCCAAACACGTCCCAAGCCTTCTGCACGGAATTATCGATGGTGGGTCCATTGGCGGACACGTCAAGCTCCACCGCAAACGCTCGCTTATCACCAACCTCTCCTTCCGGCGAAGAAGAAGAAAGGCTACCAAGTTGGTTAATTTCGTTGCAGAGCGACATGAGGCGGTCGAAGCGGCGAGCGGCAGCCACAATTCGACATCCGGCCTTGGCCAGGTCAATACAAAACTCGCGGCCTAACCCGGAGGACGCTCCGGTGACGAAAACCACCCTGCCATGAAGATCACACCATGGCTCGAGCTGAGAAGAGCTCTCACTCTCACTCGTCATTGGGACACAACAGTAAGAGAGAGAAAATTCAAAGAATGAGTTTAAGCACGTAAAGGAGAACGTGATTGGTTGAATGAGTTTAAGTATATGAAAGAGTGACACATGTGAGTCTATTTTATATTTTATTTTTATCATTTTAATTTTAATTATATTACTATTAATTTAATAAAAAATTAAATTAAATTTTAATTTTAATTATCTACTATTAATTTTATGAACAAATTAAAATAAAAATGATAAAAAAACAAATTAAATACATTTAGTTTGGTTTGTATTTGTGTCACAAGCGTGCCACTTAACTCATGCCTAACACATTTTTTTTATTTTTAAATAAAATTTATAAGAAAAAAATTAAAAATTAAAAATTAATTAATTGATTAAAATTATTTAATAATTTATAGATTATAGAAAAATATTAAATTAAATTAAAAATTTTAATTTATACATAAACAACTAATTTTATTAAACATTTTTAATAAACAATTGATATTATTTACTGATCAAATCAGCCGATATAATTAACTATCAACTAACCACAAATAAAATTACCTAAAAGTTAATACAATCAAATGATTTCCAAATATGGCCTTTATCAAACACAAACACACAGATTCTGTCACAAAAATCATTGCATTCTGTAAATAAAGATATGCTTCTTTTAAGCTAAAATTAACTAAATAAATGGTTAAGAGCTCACATGAAAACAATTTAATAATGACTATAGCATAACTAATTAGAATGTTGGATCGGACACAAATTGAATTTTCTGAGTTTAAATGTGTTTTCGGTTATATTCTTCTTGTGGTACCCTGTTAAAGATGATTAATAGATAGTAGCAATTAATTAAAAAGCTAAACTTTAAACTTTTAAGCAATCAACTAATTGCATTAGTTGATAGTTGATTCGATCAGTGATTAGTTGCTTTGATTAACAGATATTATCAGATATTTATTAAAGATGTTTGGTTTAATTAGCTGTTTATATATAAAACGACTTATAAATGCATGATTTAAAAAAGAATTATAAAGAGATGAATATTATATCTTAGTATTTTTTAATATTTTTATTAGATTTTAGTTATTTACCTTTACAAAAAACTAAGTTTATAAATCTAATATAAAAATGTAACATATGATAATAAAAAATTTATCAATTTTTAAATTTATATTAATATTTTTATAATTTACAAATTAATTAATTTTTAAATTTAATTTAATATTTTTCTATAATTCATAAATTAATTAATTTTTAAATTTAATTAAACATTTATCTATAATTTATAAATTAATTAAACAATTTTAGTAAATTAATCAATTAAAATAAGTTGTTAAAATCAAAATAAAGTATTCCACATATATAATAATATTGGATAATTTATTTGCATTTAACAAGTATTCTTTATAAAAAAACTTTATCATAAATATACAATATGTTTAATATTACATTAATATTCATGTAGGCTAGTATAATAATAATAATGAAGTTAATCAAGTTTTAAATTTAATTTAATATTTTTCTATAATTTAATTAATTAATAAATTTTTAAGATGTAAATTTTCTTTATAAATTTTCTTTTAAAAATAAAAGTTTAAATAAAATGTTAAAATGTTAAAATTTATTTAAAAATTAAAATTAAAATAATAAAAACAAAAAATTAAAATAATAAGAAAAACAAAAAATGGTTTTTTTTTGCTATTATAATAATATAATTAATTAATTTCTTCAATTTAATTTAATATGTTTCTATAATTTATAAATTAATTAAACAATTTTAATAAATTTTAAAATTTTATCTTATAAATTTTATTGACACAATTTTTAAATTTTAAATTTTATTTAAAAATTTTAAAATTAAAAAATCCTTTTTTGCTAATATAATAATAATAATAATAAATTTAATCAAATTTTAAATTTAATTTAATATTTTTCAATAATTTATAAATTAATTAACAAATTTTAAATTTTATATCTTATAAATTTCATTTTAAAAATAAAATAAAAAACAAAATGTGTCACAGATGTTATTATGTGTCACGCTTGACACTCAATTTTTAAATTTAAAATTTTTAAAATAAAAATTAAGGAAAAAACAAATTTTATTTTTATTAATTAATAGTAGCATAATAAAATTAAATTTATTAAATATTAATATAATTAAAATTAAAATGATAAACAAAAGAAAAAGTGTCAGAGGCATGACTTAATTATTACGCCTTTGACACTTATGTCACAGTTATATTTGAAGAAAAAAAATTAAGTGTCTGAGTAACTTAAAATTTAAGCAGAAATGAAGTTATTTTTTAGTTGGACAAAATTAGATATAATAAGGTTAGACAGAGTAGATTGTGTCCTCTGTCTGTACTTATCAAAGTAACTACCTATCTTAAGTTAATGTATTTCATTAATTACTAACGAAATTTGTAAGGTTTAATTCTTATGATTTATTTCAAAATGATTTAAATATTTAATTAAAAAAGATGGATAAATCATTTAAAACATCTTAGATTATTAAAATATAAATAGATGAATGATCATTCCCTAAGAAGTCATTGAATTTGTTCATTTACTTTAAAATAAGAATATTTCTCTAATTACTAAGAGTAATTAAATATAAAATAGATTTAAATATAAAAATATTTTTGTTAATAGTTATTATGATTACAAAATTCTTTATTTTATATTATTTTAACAAATTGGAAATGCTTGAATTTTATTTTATTTTATTCATAATAAGATATTAAATTTTAATTATATAAAAATTAAAAATTATCAATAACAATATTCAATATTAATATACCATATTATTTTTTACCAATGTTTAATCTACACAATATTCACAACCTTGATTGTAAACTTGGTAGATTACTTTGGATGGTTGTTAAAATTAGGACGAAGGATATAAGCGGTGATTGGTTAATAAGTTTGGGAAGGAATTAATGGGTAAGGATTGAAAAATAATAATCTTTCCCGTATGCGAATCAACCACTCCTTAAATTTGGTAAACTCACCTTAAGAGAGTATTTGATTGACTAAAATGATATTACTGATATATTCTTGGTAATATATTATTTTCTTATTTAGTTGAAGAAAACATTTATAATATATAATCCGAGATACATCTTTATTCATTTAATTTGATAAAAAAAAAGTAAACTTATCAGCCCTATCTTTATTTGTTTTAAATGGTTGAGAATAAAAATGAGCACTTGGACAAAAATATCTTTCATGTCGCAAGCACCACCATGTTTAACGCTACACAGTTCCGACCGCTTGAAAAAGTAAGGGTCCAAAGCACTGCCTCTCCCCGTCCCTGTCTCCTCCATCAAACACATTACACACCTTCACCATTTTACCGACTACCATGCCACCTCTACACCTCCTGAATCCTTGCCCAAAAGCGTCATTGCAACATTGCTCTCACACCTTGATTAGCGACGTACGACAACGCAAACCCCTTTTCATTGTTTCTTCATAAGCCCAAGTTAAAGCTCATCATTTTCTTGTTCGCAACTGCTAAGACCTTAGATACCGTTTGGTTCTACTTCTATTTTTCTGTTGTAGTTTTCGGTTTCAGTTTTCGGTTTTTTTTTTTTCTGTTTTTCTTTTAAATAAAAATAAAAATCTGTTTGGTTGTTAATATTAATATAGCTGTATTTTTATCACTGATAATAATTACATTTTAGATAAAACTTAAAGATA
>JANZLX010000211.1:2154504-2169138 GCA_025531955.1 Erythroxylum orinocense
TGATGATTAATTTTAATTTATTAAATATATAAATATAATGTTGAATTAAATTATTTATAATTTTAATTAAAAATTAAGTAATATATATTTAAATGATAGTAAATCAGATTATGAAAAAAACAGGAAACAAAAACCACTTTTTATGGTTTTTATAATTTTTTAAAACCGGAAGAAACCAAAACCAAAAACTAAAACTAAAAACTCAAACAAACAAGATTTTTTACCGAATTTGAAAAAAAAACAGAAAACTAAAAACAAAAACGGAAACAAACACTCCCTTAGCTTTCACATGCCCAGTCGCGAAAGCCAGTTAACTACGCTTTCACCAACGTAAAATCATTTCAAACATTTGTCCAGCATATCATAAGGTATGGGAAACCTCAAAGCGTTATCCTATCAATGTTTTTTTTTCTTTTTTTCTACTTTGATATGAATTAGGTATCCTATTTTTGCCCGGCTAATATTAAGCTCTTAAGATCTTAATTTAAGAGTCCTTCAGATAAAGAGTCGTCACATACTAATTGGTCAGTTACGCTGATTGATTACTGACTCTGCTCAGTATCGAGTTCTAAACAACCTCGAATTTTCTAATAGCTCTAACTCTCAAATTGTTACTAAAAAGTAAAAACAATACGCCTGTAATTGATCAAACTAAGGAGCATACTTAGAGAGTTAGAGGATCATCAACAAAAAAAATTTTCTACTCTCCATTTTTTCAGTGACTCAATCTCAAGATCAATAAAATCACTCCTACATAAAATCACTTCTACTTGTCTTTCAATGTCCATTGTTGTTACTTAAGGATGTCGCCTTTTCATTTAAGATATCGAGTTCTTTTCAAACTTGAGTTTCACTTTTTTTGTTTTACTTAATACAATCAAGATGACCAGAAGGCAATTATAGATATTTTAATCTTTTTGTTATTTTTTTCATTTTAAATTTATATTTTCAAATTAAATATTAACATTATATTATTATTAAAAAATTTATAAATAAATTAAATTAAATAATACATATTTAATATATTTCTTAACTATTCTGTTCCTTAAAACTCACCATTTCATTTCTCCTCTATTTATGCAAGTGAACCAAACACTCTATAAGATTGTTAGTTAATATTATGTTACTTGGGATGGCTTTCATTTTATTTTATTTTAATGGCATTACGGTTAAGTATTTAGAAATTAATTATTATATTCCTACAATTAGATTACAAAGGTACGAGTTACTGTAACCGTAAATAATATGATTAATTCAAACATAACGGCAATAATAACAATTTAGTATAAATCTCATGGATACGTTGAATTTGGAGAAGTCCAATATTACAAAGCTTTACTCTTAACAAATAAAAAAGTTGTTCCGAATGATCACATAAAATAAAATAAAAAATAGTAATTGTAATTGTAATAAAAATAAAATAAAATGATCAATTAGAACATGAATTCTTAATTTAAATTTGAATTAGACTAGACTTAAATTATTATCCTTAATGATATAACTAGACTTGTCTACTGAGACATGGTAATCAATAGGTACATAAAAATAAAAATGTGAAGACTTTAATTATCAAATCTTCTTTACTAAACAAAATTTAATTTTAATAATTTGTTATTTCCCTAAATTTTCCTTCTATAAATTAAAAATCCTATTAGCATGTGGAAAAAAAATGACAAATGGCATTGTTGAAGTTAAATATTATTATACATCTACAAAAGGTTTTATAAAAAAATATAAGATAGGGGTTTGATCCTTGGCTTTGGGTATAGAGCAGCTTTAAATCCTTAGGCCAGTTGTCCCATCTTGTTAGTTGTCTTCCTATCAACGAGGGGATTAGTTACTGGATCCGCCGGTAGATGCCGTAATCAAAGATAAAAAAAGAAAGAAAGATAAATTACAATCAATATCTACAATTAGAGAGTTTTATTAGTAATTTTAGAGAACTAATTGATAAATTCCTATTTTATTCTTTTATGTTAAATTACACCACATAACAACTTAAAAAAATTAATATATATATATATATACAAATTTAAGTCAACTTGCTTTTATTTAATTTAACAAGAGCGAGAAACAAAAAAAGAGCCACCTCCACCATAAAAATAAGATATTGAGAGAGTAATACAAGGTAGGATTACGAAGCGATATAATACGAGTCTAGATTTTTTGTTTAATATTATAGTGTTTTATTGTGTCTAATAAATTTCAGTCATTTATTTATATGGGTCTCGCAAAATAAATGGCTGAAATTTTATGAGACAGAATAAGACAAAGTAATATTGAACAGAAGATCTAGACGCTCCCTATGATGAAAGTTAGCCGAAAGCACTTTTTGTTATTTCTATATATACATATATAGATATAGATATATAATTTATTACTGAACTCAATTTGATTTTTTTAATTTACATCTGTCTGAAATTTAATAAATAAAATTTTAATTAATAAATAAAGTAATATTATTTTATTTAAACTTATTAATTTCATGCCGGCAGGTTAATTGCCAAGCTAACCCCGTTATCTATGGCTAGTCCCCGACATATCGGGTCCACTGCTTTTGCAGATTTGCTTATCAAGAAAAACGACATAATGAGTCAAATCAAACGACAATAAAAATAAACAAACCAACCAGAAACCCCTTTAAATTCACATAAACCCACCGAAAGCATCGGAGCACTCGGTCACTTTTCAAGTGAACTCAATACAAAATTCTCTGATCATTATAACAAAAGACTCACTTACACATCATGCAGCCCCATCCCTCGCCGGAAAATTCCTACCTTTACCAGTATCTCTCCGAGAATGGAACGTTCAACATTGCACCCTATACTTTCCCGCCGATGCAGAGCTTCTGTAGCTCTTCAGGTTCGTATCAGAATTACCCCTTCGAAGGGTCTGTAGTCACAGATATTACGCCACAAGATAGAGCTCTTGCTGCTCTCAGAAATCACAAGGAAGCTGAGAAGAGAAGAAGAGAGAGGATCAACTCTCATCTTGATAAGCTTAGGACTCTCCTTCCTTGCAATTCTAAGGTAATTATGTAGAAATTTATTCATTAAGCAACTTTCTTTTTGTGTGTCAGTGACTGTTTTTGCAGCTACGATTAGCTTCCATGGCAATGGAATCCTACGATGGGGTGTTGTTTTGGAGTTCTATGTTCTCATTTAGATTATGTTTCATAAGGGCAAAGCGATTTTTAAGGATTGAAACCTAAATAAAGGTCTTGAATTTCATAGAGGAAAGTCAACAAGAGCGCGAGTTTTTTGTTTTTCTGAGATAGCATCTGTCGAAGAACATGATAGTTAAGATTTTCCATGTGCTTTTCGTTTTCCTGGAAAGAAATTTCTATTCTACTTTCAGGTTTCGTGCTTTGTTGACTGTTTGGTAGCTCAGGAAGCACTTACAGGAAAAGCAAGCAACTGAAACTAAGAGCTAGTTCTTGCTCCACACTTTTTGGCTGAGGGAGACGCAATCCCCGGTGACTAGATCAAGACTTGCTTAGCTAAACTAAAATCATACAGGTTACTTCAGTAGTTGGCAATGAACTGAAACGAACATCTGAAAAGCAACAGTTTTCGTGTGCTTTACTAATGGTTGTTTAATTTCTTTTCTGTTTTCACGGGACCATAAGAGAGACAAGTATAATCAAAATATAATCTTTTTGAAGCTTTTTTTGTGTTTAGTTGAGCTTTTAGATGTTCAAAGTTACAGACAGAATCTGTAAAAGTAAAAGCCTATCAAAGCCTTCGTTTCCTGTTGGTCTTCTTGGATTGCGATCTGTTGGAAAGTTTCTAAGCTTTTCGCATACTTAGGGTTTCATGAACACCGTTTTTCTTTATCTTACCAACTGAATCATCTGTTCTCTTGTAACCCCTTTTTCTTCTTTTTGCAGATCGATAAAGCTTCACTGCTAGCTAAGGTTGTTCAACGAGTGAAAGAACTGAAACAACAGACCTCACAAATTTCAGGACTCGACTCTTTCCCATCAGAAACCGATGAAATAAGTGTTCTATCAGGAGAGTATTCAAGTGACGGGGAGTTAATATTCAAAGCATCTTTGTGCTGTGAGGATAGGACCGATCTTTTGCCAGAACTAATCCAGACTCTGAAGTCTCTCCACTTGAAGACACTAAGAGCTGAAATGGTGACGCTCGGAGGAAGAATGAGGAACGTTCTCCTTGTTTCT
The DNA here is from genome assembly GCA_025531955.1 of Erythroxylum orinocense. NCBI lineage: Eukaryota > Viridiplantae > Streptophyta > Magnoliopsida > Malpighiales > Erythroxylaceae > Erythroxylum > Erythroxylum orinocense. Next base: position 2,158,691 of record JANZLX010000211.1, read on the forward strand.
GCTGAAAAAGATCACAGCATTGAATCAGTCCATTTCCTTCAAAATGCACTCAAATCTTTAATGGAACGCTCAAATTCTACTGATAGATCCAAGAGGAGGAGGGTATTAGACCGCAAGTTAATAATCCAATGATAATGTTATAGTTTCTTTGGTATATTATCCTTTGGAAGTTGATCGATTTTAGTGTTTAATTATGATCTTGTATTATCTGGTTTCCATGTTATATGGGTTTCTTTGTTTTAGTGTAAAACCCATGAAAGAAGTTTAGAAAAGAAGAGTAGCTAGTGTGTTAGTGTGTGACAGTGTGAATGGTTAGCTAGCTAGTGGTCTAGGGTTTAGATGAAATAGTTTCTTCTTCTTCGTCTAGACGAAAGGTGGGAAAATGGCAGGCTCTGTTCTCGGTAGAAGAAGAAGTAAATGTAGCGAGTGTTTAATTATGTAATGTGATTACTGTTTTTAGTGAGAAATTACTATAAGGAACTGAAATTGGAAAGTTTGATTAGATCTTTACTTCAATTTAAAACAGTTCTTTAATCATTAATTTTTTTAATTCTTATTTTAAGATTTCGGTTAAAATATAATGAAAAAGCACATATTATTAATATGTAACTTAATTCAATCAATATGAATTAATTAAATATTATAATGCAAACAAAATTTGACACATGTGATGTTTATAATGCTTATATTTTGTTGTTATTTTTAACTTAAATATAAAAGAAATATTTAAAAAACAAAATTTATCAAGAAACTTAATACAATAGATATCAATGATTGAGAAACTCAACTGATTCAACCTTAAAAATCTTGAATTGTCTAATTTTTCAGTTTGATTTTTAACTTTTAAGTTCAATTCACTTTAAATAATTATTGTTATCAGAAACTGATTAGTTGATTAATTAATTAATCAAATTTTATAAATTAATAAGTTCTTATAAACTAAAATTAATCAATTAATTTTTATTTAACAATATTTTTTCAATTAAACTTCAAATTTTTTTTACGGATAAGAACAATATCGTTCAATCATACTAAAAAACTTTAATGTTATTCAATTTTTAGCTGATTTTATTACAGTCTAATATAGATTAAAGTTTTTAAACTTTAAACTTTTCGTCAAAATCTGATTTGTAAATATCTATATTTTTTATCTTAAAATTTTTTAAGGGACTAATATGATCATTATTTAGTGATTATTATCAATTATTATTATTAAGTAAAAAATTATTTAAAGATTAATCGAAACTTTTTCTATTTCTAAAATCTCATTTAATTGCATTATATATTGGGATAATATCTTTCTTCTTTAATGAGCACTGATTCTAAGGGCTGATGACCGTTGAAGGAATCTGAAGTTTTAGTAATTAGATATTAAATACGAGAATTGGGATCACTGGAATGTTGATGGTGACTGGATGGGACTTTAGAAGACAATGGTCTCTGTGTTCTGCAAGTGAAACTTATTAGTGTTAGAGTTCCAAGCTTCTGGTCGTCTAAGGACAATTCCAACTTCCAAGGAGAACATTCTCATAGGAAACATATAAGTTGTGTCTGAATTCTGAAATTAAGATAAGATTATTCTGCAATCTCTCTCTCTCTTTTATTAAAAAATAATATTTCGGAACTGCATCTAATAATATGAGGTTTTAAATTAATGACTTCTCTGCATTTTTTTAAAACTTATAATTATGTCACTAATAAAACAGCCAGGAAAATATCAAAGTAAAGGGACCAAGCTAACCTAAGTCAATAGACTCCCTCGTTACATCGGATTTAGATCCATAAGTTTGATGAAAAAAACCTGGCTAAATTACATCAGAAGAATTAAACTCAGAACAAGAAATATTAATTACAAATTGAGAAATATGAGTTCTCCTGCAAAATCAGACTGGAGTAAAGCCTCCTTAATTATAGTATAGGTTACCCTGTTCGTTGATCTTTGACATGACAAACGTCAATTTCTCAAAGATTGGTAAAGTTAACCTTAAAAAACATGACTGTGTGATAAAATTAAATTTAAGATAGTTAAAACTATAATAAATTATTAAAAAAATTCAAACTATTAAAAATAAGGTTTCTAAAATAGTATTATTTTAATATAATTCATTAAAATAATATAATATAATTTTATAGATTTATTTTTTAACTTAAATAGATATTATTAAATGAAAATTTGAATGGTAACAAGCAAGATCAAATCGGTTGTCCTCAACTCATTGTGATTCCTAATTGTAAGCTAACGATATCTTTTACTCTTTATGGAAAAAATAAGTACAAATCCTTGGGTATGGTTTTGGGTGGTCTCCAGGAAGAACCCTACTTAGATTCGTTGCAGGGCAATCACTCACTGCTCTATCATCTTTATGACTGTAGGGTTCATAGGCTCGTCCTCTCCTTGACCACATCCACAACTTTCTATACAATAATTTCTCCAAAGATTTCATCAAATTTTAACTTTTCAAAACTTAACTTCAATTTTTAATTAAATTAAAAATCAATTAATTAGAAATTAATAATATTTATTCATTTAAAAAATGGATTATTATGGTTTAGCTTATCGTATTACATTAATCACTTTTTCGTAATATCGAAACTTATAATTGATATATATATATATACATATTAAATTATTGAGTGTACATAATTTTCATAATAAGGGAACTTATAGTTGATATTTTTTAGATATTTATTAAAGACATTATCAAGTGATACGGCACGGGCTATCCTTGATCAGAGGACACACAAAAATAACATTACATAGCTACGTGACGTTGTTTACACTAGTGAATCGAGCGACTCTTCCTATTTTACTGATAAGCTTCGACGGAGCTGTATCCCAGATTTCCAACTTATATATCATTCAAGTGGTACATCAAATCATCCATCAAATCAAAGATTAACAAAGATTGGTTGTAGCTCATACTGCAATTATGCTAATCGAGATACAAGCCCTGCTCTTATATATGGGCATTAATTCTTAAAGCTTACCTTTTAGAAATCTAGGCTGGTTAGTCTTTAGTAAATTAGAATTTGTAAATGAATTGTAGTTAGGCCAAGTGGGTCACATTTGTTATAAAAGAATGATTACTTGAAGCAAAATTTTCCTACATAATATTCCCTGCCCAAAAAGCTTGATCAAGCATCTTTTAAAGATTTATGCCTTCTATGTTCCTGTCCCATTGATCAAACAATTGCCTTTATAGGTAGGTGGAAAAGAAATTAGCCTTTTGAGGCTTTTTATCTCCTAGAACTTAGAAGCACCTTTTCACATTTATTGAATCAAAAGTGTGTATTTTCTGTTAGAATTGAGGTTACTAAAGGGTTTGTGAATTGCTTACACTCTTCCAATCTATGTAAGATAAGCTTGTTTATACTTAAACTCATAAATTATTGAATTACACCATATTATTTGATCATAAATAAAATGTAACCTTACCAAGAACATTGTACTATTTTAATTATCTCATCAATTCAACATTTTCCTTTTCTTGTTCACATGTACATGACATTTTGCCAATAAAGATGACTAGCAAATTTGGACATCATCCACAAGATGGTCCTAGAGCATGCAAGTTCTATAACAAAATGGGATAGGCTTAGTTTAAGAGATAATCACATTGGGTAATGATAATTTGACCAATTGTCTTTAAAAGACGATATATCATAATGTTTGGTCTAATCACTATATGCTCATGTGGTCTCAACTCAATTGATCCATGTACTTGTAAAGAGAGTGAGGGACAGAATTAGATAGGCGTGAAAAAAGGGGGCTGACAAAGAGAGAAAGTGATAATCATGGACAAACAAGAAAAGATGTAGGTGTCAAAAGTAGGTTTTTTTCTTTGAATTGAATATAGGAAGTGGAAGTAATGTGTATGGTGAATAATTATAATTTATTTTAAATTTAAAGAGAATATGTAAATGTTACTTGTCACTTTGATCTGAATTGTTAATTTGTTAAATAATTTATAATAATTAAATCTAAGTTATTAATTCAATAAATAATTTATTAAAAATAAATCATTCATAAATTATTATTTATATTCAATAATTTATACAATATATTTTAAATATAATAAATATAAAATTTATCTATAAGAAGGGAGTAATTATATTGACTCTTTTAGTTTAGTCTTTTTATTTTTATTTTTATATTATTGAATTATCGTATAAGTCTTTTTATTATATTCTATTAGTTTTATTTATTTATAAATCTAAAATAATTATATTATTTTAAAAAATTAATAGAATAAATAAAATGAAAATTTCTTATTTTTAAAATTTTAACCCAAAAAAAGAGTGTATGTACGTACCATGTGGTGTTTGTATAAGACTGTAGATCTTGCCTAAATCTCTACTTCTCTCTGTTCGGCACTTTCTTCAAGGAGAGTAGGAGAGACAAGGCCATGCCCTACAATGGAGGCTTTGTTGGGGACCTGACAATCATCTCTTCCACTCCTTGTCTTTGCTCGTAGTGGCACTTTTTTTCTTATATTCTGAATAGGGTTTCTTTTTTCTTCCCTAGCAATCATTGCTGCGATACTCATTTTGCAGATTTATGGAAACTAGTGTTTGTTGTCTTGCGTGAACACGAAAGTGGTCTCACTCACACTTATTTTTTACTGTAACGTGTCTTTGGCACTGCTACCCACGTATATTCTTTCTGAGCTGCTACTTCTGCTGGTTTTGGTTTGCTGGTCCAGTTTTCACATGCCTTTGTTTCCTTTTGCATTGTATGTTATGTTCTTTCTATACTTAATGGTTGCTACTGGTGAACATTCTCAACTTTTGGAATGTTCACATTTTCATATGAAATTTGGAGTCCAACTTAGTACAATTTAGAGTCCATTTCTTCTTCTTCTTCTTTTTTTAACAAGGGAATAGAAAACACTAATAAGCTAAAACAAATGTTCAGTTTCGGGTATGCTTGAGTGTAGGCCTCGAAGGTGGCGCACTCCAAACGAATCCTGGAGCAAGGCTTCACGAATAACTGACGGCGGATCCTGTAGGTACTGAAGTGCTAGCCTTAAGGCAGCTACTAATGAAGCCATTTAGTCAGTACACTAGTTACCCTCTCCATAGATATGTTAGAAATGAACTTCTCACGTGCAGTGGGGCAACCCTCAAATATCTGTCAACAAAAGAAAAGTGTCAGTCAATTTGGAGTCCATTTCTTTCAACAAGAGTGAATGGCAGATTAGTAATCCTTACAGCAAGCTCTCTAAAACACTTCAACGGAATCTAAATAAGAACGTTATAAGATTCAGGAAGCGCTTGGTTTATAAATGGTAATAAGAATGAAAATAGGAATAAATATAGTAAAAAATGAAAATAAAATATAGCCAATAATAAATCTCATTCTTCTAATAATATAAAAGAATGGAGTATTGCTGAAAATGGAGGAATGAAAGTATTACCTCTGTTGATTCCAAACATAAGTTTTCATTCTATATCAGTACCTTTTTCTTATTACCCCCAAACAAGCACCCTAAATCTAGTAACAACGGTCATTTCCAAATGCTTAGATAATCGACCACTTCAAATAATGGTTAGACACACATAATCGTTGCAAGGATCAAGTTTTGGATACATTTAGTTAGTCAATCTCCTACTAATGACTAATCATATCTTCTGCAATTGAAGAGTCGGCCAATCGAACACCTAAAACATATGTTTAACTTTTTAGACGCTCCATCAACTAATCAACCTGAACTCATTCACGTGTTGACAATTTGATTGGTCGATGATTTAACCTATGCCAAATATCCAATTCTATTCTACTCCTATAAAAATCAACTTTCAAAATTAATTTAAAAGATTAACTTTCAACACATTTTAAATTTTAAAAAATATCAAACCATTCAATTTGTCCAAATTTTGTTTCAAATCATTTCAAAGGTCTTATTTTTTAATATCAAGATATTTTTGTTAACTTTTTAAAGAATTTTCTCTTAATTAAAAAATGATTTATAAATGTACATAATCATAAATTATTGAACCAATAGGCTATTAAAATAATCAAGATAAATTTATAACTAAAATTATACCGATATGTATACTCAGACCAATTTTGACCTAACTTGACTCGGCCCAATTTTAGCCCTTAATGACTAGGCCAGAGATAGCCCAAGGGTCACCCAGCTTATGGGTCAAGTCAGGAGCCATTGGCATCCTAAATAGATTCATCCATTCGTAATCTTTTGTTCACTTTACTTGGTTTATATTTAGCACTTTACTTAATTCATTTTGATTAAAAGATATTTATATGTCAATAATAGTTCAGACCTAACTTTTTATTTTTTTCTCTTCATTTTAAATTTAAAAAAAGAAGAAATGATGGAATTATTAAGATTCAGTACCAATTTACAACAACAACAAGAATTCAATGAAAGTTTCCATAATAGGCAAAAGCCTAAGAAGATGCAGTAATACGCAGTCTTATCCAGACTATTTCTAATAGACCCAAATGAAAGGAAAAAAATCTAATTATATAATTTTTTTCGAAATTAGATAGAAATATCTAATTATTATTGTAAAATGTTTTCATATCTTAATTATTTCTTAAAAAATTCTAAATTCATGTTAATATTTGAACTCAAATGTCCTAATTTATTTATTTTTTCATGCATAACTTTTTAAATCAATTTTAATTACATCAAGGTTTGCTATGGTTTATTTATGAACTGGATTTTATCTTGAATTGGTTTGGACCCAATTGTCTAGATTTTATACCCAATGGAGTTGGACTTAGGCTTCATTCACCTTTAGCCTCCAAACCAGTTAGTGGCTTAACTATCGAGACGGATCCAACTCATTAAAATAGGATTTGGAGATATTTGGGGCATATGCCTATGTCAACATATACTGTTATAGGTTTTTAGGCAAAGTGGTTTGGGCTTGCCACATAGAATTGTACAATATGCTTTTAACACCACAAAGCGGTGGTGGTATTATAAATAATCGGGTAAAAATTAGTGCGGTAATTTAAATTTACTACAAAATTTAATTAAATTGTATATAATTATTTTAACACAAGCTATTTTAATTTGAAACACAAACAGAGTTTATATAACTAATTTGACCTTATTTTAATAGTTTATTCTATAAAAATAAATTAAAATATTACAATATTTGTAATTCTATAAAATACTTTTAGTGACTATAAATAATTAAAATATATTTATTATTATTTTATTTAGTTTAAAATAAATAAAATAATAATGGTAGAGGTCTTTATTCCAGAATAACATAATAAATACAAGATTAATTGTAAGAAAAAAGTAGAAATTTTGGTCAAATTTTCAATTATTGCTCGAGCTTTAAAAAGTAACAATAAAATACTAAAATTTTCAATTTTTTTAATTATAACCCAAACTTTAAAAAGTGACAATAAAATGTTCAAATTTTTAATTTTCTTCAATTCTAATCCGATATTATCTGTTGTTCTCCTGATGCTTTCAGCCATTTGCTTTCTATTTGTTATTTTGACACTTCAAACTATTCTTGTATTATAGTATATTACATCAATAAGGTCGTTGGGGCTATGTAATTTGATTTAGGTCATTTTTAAACTTGACGGAAATATTAACGTCAGGTTATAATTGAAAAAATTTGAATATTTGAACATTTTATTGCTATTTTTTGAAGTTCGCGCTAGAATTGAAAAAATAAAAATTTGAACATTTTATTGCTACTTTTTAAAGTTTGAACTATAATTAAAATTTTGACAAATTTTCACGTAATTAACCCTGAATACAAACATAACAAAAAATAAAGTGAAACACCAAAGTATGCATTTAAGTGAGGTTTTTTATGGCATGAATATTTAACTATTATTTCTTGAAGTAGATAGAGTTGAATTCAGACTTTTCGGATTCGAACCCTACTTAAATTTTATGTTCGGATTTAAGTTCAGCTTGAAATTTTGCATTTATATTTAAGTTCAGTTCGAAACTTTTTAATCTTCATCTGTTACACTTATAATTATTCTTTTTTAAAATGATGATAGATTGGATGGAGCTTAGGCTATTCAGATTCAAACTTGGTTCAAAATTTTGTGTTCGATTCGAGTCTTACTTAAATTTGGATAGAAATCAAAAGGTTACAATAACAATCATCGTTAAAGTCCTTACCCACCAAATGACTATCTATCAATCTCCATGCTTCGTCAGTCTTTCCCTCCATGGGTTATATAAAACTTATGGTCAGTGGTGGGTCACCTAACAATTATCATACACTACTCAGGATCATGTAAAAGTTGGGTTCAAGAGAACTATCATTAGATCCACATAATAATGACAATTTCCCAACTCGTTTACTGTGCCCAAAAGTAGATACCAGTTTCAAACTTAGACTTTTTTTTTAATTATAATATAGTAGTAGGATAATCATAGATACGTCCAAGCTAGGTTTGATTTGACACGATCCATCAAATAAGCATATGAATTCGGTTTAAGCTTGTTTAGATTACTATAAAATCATATTCATTTAAATTTTATAATAAAATAAAATAATCAAACTTCATATTAATCCCTAAATTAGAAATTCAATCAACTTAGAAACTTAATTAAGTATGATTTAATTCGCTAATTTTATATTAATATAACTTATTTTATAATTAATTAACTTTGTAAAATTCAATTTAATATTTTATTTGCAATCAATATTTTGAAATGCACACTAATTAATATATTTATTATGGCTTTTCTTTTGGGGGAATAAAAAGAAAATTAGTATGGTGGTGGGTCTAGGAATGTGACACCATCCACCCAATGAGCACATCTCAAGGCAATGTAGTCCCCAAAAAAACAACTAGTTTCAACAACTTTCTCTTTTTACACACTTTTTGTAGTACCCAAGCAAAAAGGAGATTGAATGATTTGATTATAAGAGAGCTTCTCCTTTTTGTCGTGATTAGCGATTCTAATTGCCATTAGATCCGTATTATCTCAAGAACGTATTAACAAATATTTTAAAATTTTGACCGAAAATTAAACTAATAAAATATAAAAAAAATAAAATTTAAGATTTAAAGGATTCATCCAATATTATATTCTTGTAAAAACAGTTAAAAATTAAATAAAATTAAAAGGGTTGTTCTTAATTTAAAATTAATTAGTTTATTTTAGTTTATAAAAATTAAATAAATTTAAAAAATTTTGTTAATTAATTTTTACGGTTGAATATAAGGCCTAGATCAGAAAATTTTCACTATCAATCCAAGGAATATACCAATTATCGATAGATATAAACAGCCTTTACTCCTAACAAGTAAAAACCCCGCTCAAAATGTATCTCAAAATATAAAAAATATAAAATACACAACTAACAGCAACAACAGAGAAGACAACTAAAGCTACCAAAATTTAGAACAAAACTAACAAATACTGTCAACAAACAAAAAAAAATTACCTGGCGTAGCTCTTTAATCTCGTGCAAGAAAAAACAGAATTTGTTTTTGTTTGATTTTGCTGAAGTTGGGCGCCGTTGTTTGGATCCATGAAGTCGATTAACTTCAGCTAAAAAATATCTGCAAAAATAATAAAAGGTACACCGAGGGTTGATCGCCGAGCTGCCCCTCCAATACTTAAGTCGGATCTTTTGTAATAGTTTCTGTAACTGTGAATAAAGAATATTAAGATTTTGGTGTCATACCTGCGTTATGAGGAGATAGTAAACTTATATAGTGAATACCTGCCGGACTTAGTTTATCATATTGAGAATGGGTCGATCGGCCCATATGTCATTTTAGGGTTAAGTCTGAGCTTAGCACGACCAATCCAACCAGAAGTAATTTTATTTTTTTATTAACAAACATTTGATTAAAATGGATAATTCGTGTTTATTTTTTTTTCCCCCCTTTTCTGATCTAAGGAATTCGTATGACACCTGTACGCCATGTTCTTGAGTTATGTTTACCTTTACATTCTCATTCAATACCTATCCTCTTTCTCTGACATTCTGACACGTAGAAAATCTTATAATCTGTTCCGTTTATTCATCTAAAAGTTTATTCTTATAAAGCCATGAAAATTGGCTCATAATAAAGCCATGAAAATTGGAACAATAACAAAGTTGTCGACAGCTTGGCATTGGAACACTTAGAGTTGTCCATTTTTATAAGTAGCTCGACAGCGTTTCTTCCTTAGATAGAGTTAGACAGAGTAGGAATGAATAGTTTGAGGGTTTAGGAATGAAGGAATAGAATAATTCTAAAAAGTAGTGTTTACTTTGAGATTTTCAATTCCAAGGGAATAGATTCATTCCATTAAATTTGAGAATCCACTAAACCCTCCAAAGAGGGTGGGTATCAAGTTTTCATTCCAATCTAGTAGTTATTATTTATACCCCTCCTTCACATGAGCAATTTTTATTCTTAATTATATTATTAAACTAATTATTACTATTATTTTTTTAATTATTGTTATTATTATTATTATTTATTATTT
>JANZLX010000211.1:2169238-2187691 GCA_025531955.1 Erythroxylum orinocense
GTAAAATAAAAAATTAATTAGAACCAATATTTACTAATTCCATAAAAGAGATAGCAACTGTCAAATATATTAAAAAATAATTGGATCTTCTTTTCTTATATATATATATATATATGCCTTATTGTTCATAAATCTCAAAAACTCATTTTCTGTCGCAACAACTTAGTTAAATTATTGATCAAACGGTCATACACGCATTCACTGAAACATTCTTAAATTCTGTTATGAAATAAATATTATAAAACTTGTTGATATAAAAAGTAGACATGATGAAAGACTAAAAAAGTCAAGAAAAAGGTTAGATATATCAGCCTTGCCTTATCTTCTCGTGTCGATCGTTATTTGTCATTGTACAAAGCTATCATTAAAGATGATTGGATCAACGCTCCTAACTTTTTTAAGGAAGGTCCCAATTCAATAATTGTCGATATCATTGAAATTTGTTTAAAACCTTGTGAGATTAATGTCTAATCACCTCTATGTGAAAGAAAAATTTTAGAACACCCCTCTTCATACAATTTTTCACAAATCACGTTAATGATGGCGGCACGATAGACTTCAAAAGAGGGTTTTATTCAGTTATCAAAAATTTTAATATATATATATATATATGGCAATGCTATTTGAAACTCAGTGATATACTCGGCTTCTAAAATAAAAATATTTAATTTTTTAAATTTTAATGAACTCAATACACTATTAAATCCCAATTAGTTCTGTCAATGGTTTCCCTTTAAGTTAATCTTCTTATCATGGTTACACACGTCTTTATACAAGAGCTATTCAAATGGTTCTAGCATTACATAAAAGAAAAGGAATTCTAGTAATAGTTAGGATTTCCCTCCTAAATACGACACGCATATCTTACCATAATGTCTCGATCGAAACTCTTTTAATAATGAAAGTGTCATCATAACTATTGCTATGGATTTTAACATCAAGTTTGATTATTCGATTCTACCCACAAAATTGGAAGTCTAAAACCAAATTCATAGAGTTGAGTAAGATACTACTGCTATCATGACTACACTTTATCGTCAGATCTTTTACAAAATGCAAAACTATGTTTTAGATCTAAACTTTCCAAAATTTATAATAATTGTCATCACAACAATTGATATAGTTAAGTAATATTATCATGTTAATGACATTTTATTAGTTTATATATGATATTTAATTATATATATTTCATAGTTATATGTTAACCAAAGTTAATAAATAATTTTTTAAAAAGTTGAAAATAATTTTTTTTTGAAAAATTTAATATTTCTTAAACAAAAGAGAGGTATATATCCAGGGACGGAGTCAGAAATTTAAAATAAGTGGATCTAAATATTTATTTTTTTTAAAATTTTAGGAGGTCCAATATACCACTAACCTTTAAGTAACTCCGTCCTTATATATATATATATATTTAATTAAAAATAAAAAATATTTATTTTTAAAAATTTTAAGAGACTCAATACACCAGTAAACCTGCCTCAGTTAGTGGATATATCTTACTTTTTTTTCTTCTTAATTATATGTTAGAACAAAAGTTGCACTCGTGAATCAAGAGAAGAGGAACGAATGGCTATAGTTTGCTTGATCGTAGGGGCATATCATTTTGGTACCTAGCCACCCAAAAGAGAGATCTGACCATGTCTAGTCTATATTCTTATCTTTTTAGAAGAATGTTATCTTCCAAGAAGCTATTTATAGCTATAGGACCATAAATAAAAAGGTTTCTTTGTTATGTATTTGTCATTTGAGTAGTCACGTTCTAAAGAAATGTCAACAACAATAATAATAAAGTAACACATCCTTTATTCTTCCCTTAACCAATTTTTATTATATTCTATTAAATTTTATACATATACTTATATAAAATTTACATAAATATATGGATAAAATTAACTAACACAGAGCTGAAACACCTTAATAAGAAGAGATGATTTTGTTCTCATACATAATAAGCAATAATCTTTTCTATTCTTTTAGTAAATTATTATATTATTATTAATTTGGTAAATTTTATAATTATTATAATCGATATTATCTAAATTATTTTTGCTTATTAATAAGGATTTATAATATGTAAAAATAATTTAGATAATATCAATGATTCAAAAATTCAACCTGCTCGACCTGTTCAACAGTAAAAATTTTAGACCGTCTAACTTTTCGGTTTAATTGTCAACGTTTTAGTTTAATTGACTTTAATAACTTTTGTTTTTAAAGACAATAAGCTTATTAACTAACCGATCAATTTTTATAAATTAATAAGTTCTTATAGATTAAAATAAATCAATTAGCTTTTATTTAACAATTTTAATTTTTTAAAATGAATAAGAATAATCTCTTTCAATCATATTTTAAAATTTTTAATTTATTCAATTTTTAAAATGCTGATTTACGTAGCGATTTGGATTTTAAAACATTGAGTAATATGGATTCGGATGACCATAAAAGTTATTAAAACAAAAACTCTTTAATTTTTATTATTTTTTAATAGAAAAGTTCAGGAAATTGACAATAATTAGTTCATTTTGTTGACTGAATACATTGCCGTGTTGTTGAATTCTAAACCAAGTCACGGGTTTCTTTTGAGTGGCATTATTTATCTATACATATAATATAATACAAGAAAGTCTCTCTCAATAATTAAAAATTAAACGCTTGTGGGTGCACTTATTGATCAATACGGAACTTACTTTGGAATTTGTATTAAATAATTAAATTCATATTCAAATTTTAATATAAATTTGTCTAACTCAAAATTTGACCCAAATATATAGGGTTTGAGTTAATATATAAAATGTAATACGTAACACAGACTCTATTACGTACTCAGGACCATACATGAAAGGATAAAAATGAAGAAAATGTAGAATACTTGATTTCGATTCTATTTCAAGTTATGAAGCAGTTTTTGATGCCGAAACGAGCTCCGATCTTTCCAAAATAGTTGAAGGAGTTGTTTATCGACACTAAGTTTAGGCCTTTCTACAATTTTTTCAATACACAAACTCTTTTAATGGGTCAAAGAATTGTATGCTTACGATTGATATATAAGTAATTGTAGGAGACCTTAACCTTTATATAACTTCTATATCAGGCTTCTTCATCACAAAGCCGATATGAATCAAGTTCACACTGAAAGAGATTCTTTTTTTTAATGAACTTCGACCCATCAATTTAAATAATTTATTGGGTCACTTTATTACCCTAATTTGAATTGAATTACGTAACTAAACTGATAATTTATTAAAAGCCAAAATTATAATTAATAGTTGTCTACTTAATAGGAGAAAGACAAATTTGTCCCTAAGGACAAAAATGTCTAACGTAAATTTTTTTATATAAGTTTAATTTTCTTATCAAGTTAAAAATGAAAATAATTAATAGAAAATTATGCAAATATAATCTCTTTATAATTAGTGATAAATCTGTGAGTTAATTAGCCACTAATCATACCCTCTACAGTGATTTAAACTTGGAAATTAAGATTATATACAACTTTTCTTCATCGAAACATTATTAGGCCAAACCCGAAATTAGAGTATAATTAATTATAGAATTTAAAACAATTAATTAGAGTATAATTAATTACAGATTTTAAAGCAAGAATCAAAATTTCCATATAAGCAAGGCTAGTAACTCTACCAACAACATCACTAACCATTATATACCTCATGTGCAATCCATACTCTCAATGATTTGTAGGATTGGATCATCATTAGAGGTGCAATTTAATAATTTATGCTACATATGTTAGAATCTATACAATTGATAAATTGCTAACCTTAAAACCACTTTGATGAGGGGCTACAGAAATTATCATGATCATTACTATTCGTGCCAACCCAACCTATTCATGACAATACCATGTAACCTACGAGTTCGTCACACTTGATATCGAACCATATAATAATGTCTAATTAATATGATCAATGCATGAGACCATTAACCAAATTATCAAACACATGCATGCAATAATCATATGAACTTTATGAAAAGAAGAAGAAGAGATCACACGTTGGAAAGAAACATAAGTGAGTATATGCTAGAATCATGTACCTATGTGCTATTAATTACAAGATTATAATTTCATGCATAGAAAAACAAATACACCACATTAATCACAATGCAAGTATGATCAAACTACCCTACAACAAATTTAAGTTATATATCCGAGTGGGTAAATAATAATTAAATCAAATTCGTTATTTGACTTTGTATTCCTAACTTATCAAATATCTTATTCAAAATACATAATTTGTATATTATTAAATTTGCCTCACAATTTATTTTAATATGTATTTAAGGATATAATTTTTATTTTAGATTGAAGTTTGATTAAATTTTTTTTGGCTTAATTGCCTCAAAGTCAACAAATCAAATTTAAATTAAGTGAATTTCATACCATGTTTAAATTTAGGAGGATTGACCCATTCAAACTTGAAAAAACCAAGTTAATATAACTTAATTTAATTTAAGTTAACAAAAAGTATAATTTTCCTAGCTCTTGACTTGGTATTATAGCTGTGATTAAGGTAATAAGCCAGCTTACTCAATGACAATGGTTTCATCTTTTCTACAGTGATATACAAAAGTAGACCCACCTACATTTATGGTGAACCCTACAATTTAAGGATCTTGTTTATTTTGTTGATTGCCATCTTTTCTTGTGCAAATAAATGATATGGTTTGTGTTGATGAACTCCAACCAAATTTGATAAAAGATATTAATTTGGATTTGGTTGTGTTTGATCTTTTTTGGAAATAAAAGCTGATATTAATGATCCCTTTTTAATATAAAAATTACATTTTTTAGATTTTTGGTTAATTTAAAATTTAAATAAAATAATTTTTATAACATTATGATCTTTTTAAGATATTAATAAATATTAAAGTTTGATTTAGAATTTAATACAATTATTAAGATAAAAACGGATCTTCTATAAAAAAAATATAAATTTTATGGTTCGACATATTATTAATGTACTTAAAAACTATCGATAATCTTCTACACTTTTGATTTTACAATATCTCTCTCCCCATTGTCAACCATCATTTTAAAAATTGGATTGAAAGTTAAACAAACAAGACAAGATGTTTAAGGTTTAAAAGGTTCAATCGTTATTAGATCGGACTAAAAGTTAATAAAATTAAGAAATTTGAAATATGATTTAAAGAAATTATCCTTAATCATCGAATAATTTGAAGTTTAATTGAAAAAAGAGATTGTTAAATTAAAATCAATTGATTTATTTTAGTTTATAAGAACTTGTTAATTAATAAATATTGACAGATTAATTAATAAATTAACCATTTTTAATTATAAGAGTTATTAAAGTAAAATGACTTCCCAAAATGAGTTGAGGCGCAGCAGTTGACTGGACATCTAGGGGTAAAGCACTGTTTCAGTGCGGGCCGCAAAAAGTAAATTGATCTGAAAAATTGAAAATTGAACCAAAAAATTTGATGGTTCAAAATTTTTACAGCTGTCGTCAACTTCTATTATAAATTTCAATCGTGAATTTCAAAACGACATCATAGAATATTATGTATAAAAAAAAGTTATTTTGGAGTTTACATATGCTTTGTTTTCTTTAAATATCATATGCTTTATGAAAGAAAATTGGTTCAATTATAGCTTTAAAGATGTAATATGAACAAAAAGAAACTTCAAGTGGGATTTTAAGAAGAAAAAATTATCAAGATTCAAAAGGATTAGGTTGGCCAAAGTCTAATAGAGAAATCAACTTGTTTAAGTCAAACTAAGATTTTCAAAATATCCTAAAGAAGCCAAAAAAAAACAAGTGAACATAATAAATGAGGTTGCATTGAAGAAGAAATACCTATCATGATTTTATTTGGTTTTATTATTTTTAAAATTTTAATAATTAAATCTCATTAAAATTTTAATTTAATAGGTAATTTACAATAGTTTAGGACATTAGTTTAGTAATTATGAGTATAATATTTTAATATAATAAGTTATAACTATTGAGTAATATTTTCATCAAAATTGGTTTAAAATATAATAATAACAACTAGAATATTGATAAAATAGTATAATTGACTAATTATGAAGATATAAGTACCTTTAAATGAAATAAAAATTATTAAGATTTTCTAAAAATATTATTGTACTAGAAAAATATTCACATATGTATATTGTTATTTTGTCACTAAAATTTTTTAAAATTATTTAGATAGAAGAGATGATAAAATATCATATAAACTTAAAACTTTATGATTTAAAAAAATTACTCTATTCATTTTTAAAAATAAATTCTATATATTAGTAGAATTTATAATAATAGATATTAAATAAATCTTGAATTTTATTAATAATTAATTCCAAATTATTGTCGTAAATTTAAGAACAAGTGGGAAATATATGAGATAAGGTCACAAGGAAAAGGTTGAAAAGTGCAAAACAAAGAGGACAAAGTCTCTCAAACCCAACAAAATTAGGTCAAAGGTGGAAAACTGAGACAATGGCAGCTCAGTATCTCCAACTCAAAAACACACAGCAGAAACCATCACCACCACCACCGCTACAATCTATATCTTTAGTTAATTTTTGGGATCAATAAAGACAGGCTGGAAGGATCCAAACTCCAGCCCCACTTCCATTATTGTTTCAGAAGACAATCAATCCACAACCCCCAACACTCTCCCCAACAAAGTGATGTTTCAATACACAATGCAGTTCACTGAGAAAAACCCATTAAGCATTTACTCTACAGAAGAGCAATGAGAAAAATACATTTTAGAAATGGAAAAGAAAGATTGCTAAAAAGCAAGGAAAACAGCCCTTAACTCTTCTTCTTTTTTTTCCCCTTGTTTCCTCCCTTTTCTTGCAGCCTCTGCTAAGCATCTTTTCCTCACTTTTCTTGTGCTTTTGCCCCCATCTCTGTCTTCTTTCTTTCTTTTTTTCCTTCTTGGAATCAAAATCTTTGGTGTGGTTTTTGCTTACTTTTGTTTCCTCCATTCCTCTGCTAGTGCTTCCTCTGCAATCTGCTTCTTATTTCTTTGTCTCTTTCTTTCTGTTCAAGCATTTGGTTCTTTGATCAGCAAAGTCCTATTCCTTTGTATCTCCTTGCTTTGTGAATTTTGTTCTAAATTTGGTAGCTTTTCAATCTGTTATTAACCGGATTTCCATTCCTCTTGGGAATTAATGCTGATAGTTTCTTGGTTCCTTTTATCAAACTGTAAAACTTTGTCTTTCTTTTTCTTCTAGCTTGTTCTTGGGACTAGAAAGATTGAGGCTTTCTATTTCTCATGCAGCTTCCGATCCTATAATTCAGTTTCTGAGTTCTTGAGTTGTGCTTCACATGGTCTAGAGTTCTCATTTTTGCTAGTTCTTTCTCTTGGTTGGAGTCTGAAGTTTATTCTTGAGCCTTTCTGTAAGTATCCTGAGAAAATTCATTCTTTAGCTACAATTCCGGGAATTTTCTGTCTCAATTTCACAATCTCTGTTGATTCCCTCCAAATGGTCTGGACCTTTTTGATTTTTCTCTTATTTGCTTGATCGAAGTCATCAACTTTCTTGATTTACGACAAATTTTATTCATCGTCCGTTATAACTTGTGTGTGTTCCCATGGGAATCTGTCATGGAAGACCAATTGAGCAGCAGCAAGACCTCTCAAATGGCCAAGCACTATCCATTGAAACCGACCCACAAGCACCAAATTCACGCACCAGCAAGACCTCAAGCTTCCCTTTTTACAGTCCAAGTCCCTTGCCAAGTCTCTTCAAGAACTCTCCTGCAGTGTCCAGTGTAAGCTCCACACCTTTGCGTATTTTCAAGAGACCTTTTCCACCACCTTCTCCGGCAAAACACATTCGTGCACTGCTTGCACGAAGGCACGGCTCTGTCAAGCTCAACGAGGCCTCAATCCCGGAGGGAAGTGAGAGTGAGATTGCTTTGGACAAAAGTTTCGGATTCTCGAAGCAGTTCTCGAGCCATTATGAGCTTGGGGAAGAGGTGGGTCGTGGTCATTTTGGCTATACTTGTACTGCCAAAGCCAAAAAAGGAAGCTTGAAAGGCCAGGATGTGGCTGTCAAAGTTATTCCAAAATCTAAGGTTTAGTTCTCAGCTTCTTATTGCCTGTGACATTTATTTTCACTATCAATCATTTGCATCAACAATTCTATTGAAATAAAGCATCTTTGGGTTACATATTTGGTTAGCTTGGAATTTTACAGATCTGAAATTTTCTATTACTAACAGTTTCACATATGATAGAATTGCTGTCCTCTGCTCGTATGGTGATTTTCTGATAGAATTAATGTGGTCTTTAACTTGATAGATGCTGGCTATCACTTACAAAAGATGCGAATGTGGTACTCGATTCTCCATTCTTATCAGGGAAATTTAATCCCACTGGAGGATTCTGTGCCTGCAATTGATTGGAGACGTGGATATTGATGAGCAGTTTCTAGTTGATTACATGAAATATCATGATTGGGAGTTCATCTTAATTGAATGTAGATGCAGAACAAGCTTCTCGCACTGCTAACTTTGATGTCTTTCAGAATTGAGAAAGAATCTTTAGTGCACACTAGTATTTGGTTAATTTTTTTTCCTTTGAAGTGCCAGTACAACCAACTCTGTTGTATTTTTTGTCAACTCTGAGGCCAAGGACTATCTATTTTTATCTCATGACGATTATAATCCTTTGCAGATGACCACAGCAATTGCCATAGAGGATGTGAGACGAGAAGTGAAGATCCTACGGGCTTTAGCCGGACATAAGAACTTGGTACAATTTTATGATGCCTGCGAAGATGATGAAAATGTCTACATTTTGATGGAGTAAGTTTGGTTTTACTAGTTTTTTCTAACATACATTTATTGTCTTTTTGGTAATTGAAGAATTTCTTGTGTTCTGCGAAGCTTTCTAGTAACTTAATCTTTTGTGCTTCTTTGTATTTCACATCCAACTATTTTATTTTGATGACTAACTCACTAAGGCTTTTATGGTTGTAAATCTGTATCGACATGACCAACTTTCTTGTGTGGTTAGTCTGTTTATCTTGTGATATCAACAGTCTCTGCTTTATGTTTCTTTGCAATTGATGTCCATAATTAATTGAAAAAGATGTATGGACTATTTAAGGTCATGAACTGTTCATGTTATGGAGTTTGAGGATATAGCCATCTGGGTCTTACCATTTGTGTATTTTGATGCCTTTTAGGCTGTGCAAAGGTGGCGAGTTACTGGACAGGATACTTTCGAGGTACACTTATTTTAGAGACAGTTCTTTTTATGGTATATGGCTTGCTTGTGCTATGAGATTGGTAATTGGATGAGGTTCAATTTGTGACATATAGGGGAGGAAAATACTCAGAAGAGGATGCAAAGTCAGTTATGGTTCAGATTCTTAGTGCAGTTGCCTACTGTCATCTCCAGGGTGTGGTTCATCGTGACCTGAAGCCAGAGGTAATTTACTGATAAGAAAGTGGTTGTTTAACTAATATTTTTCGTTGCATCTCTCCTTTTTCACGTGAACAAACAATATGAGAAGTTCGGTAGAAGGAATTTAGGAGTTTGTTTTTTGTCTACAGCTGCAACATTTGACAATTTTGATTCGGGTAGTGCATTACGTTCTATGTTTGACTTCAGACTCTGACGTACTAATAATGTGCCGCATTGGTGTTTCAGAATTTCCTTTTTACTTCCAAGGAAGAGAATTCCCAATTGAAGGCTATTGATTTTGGACTCTCTGACTATGTAAAACCAGGTAAGACTGCATAAGCTGCCTTTGTGACTTTTCTCCAAAGTTGAAGAAAGTGCTTGACCATTACTTTATTTGCAGATGAGAGGTTAAATGACATCGTCGGAAGTGCATACTATGTAGCTCCAGAAGTTTTACACAGATCATATGGTACTGAAGCAGACATGTGGAGTATTGGTGTGATTGCCTATGTTCTTCTATGTGGTAGCCGACCATTTTGGGCCCGCACAGAATCTGGAATCTTTCGAGCTGTCCTCAAAACTGATCCTAACTTTGATGAAACTCCTTGGCCTTCTTTGTCCTCCGAAGCTATAGACTTCGTGAAAAGATTGTTGAACAAGGACTACCGAAAGAGGCTAACAGCTGCTCAGGCACTATGTAAGTTGGTGAACACCGTGAATATCTTAAAGCCCTTCCTTTAGTCATCCACCTTGTGGTTTATGGAATATCATTTGAATGGTTATGTGATGTACTGCACCTTGGTCATTTCTTATTAGGTCACCCGTGGCTAGCCAATCATCATGACGTCAAGATTCCATTGGATATTATAGTATACAGGCTTGTAAAGGCTTATATATGCTCATCTTCTCTACGGAAATCTGCACTGAGAGTAAGGAACATGCTCTCTGGTACATGCTGTATATGAGCATTTTGCATCCTCATCTTTATTTTTGGAATTCTTCATCATAACTTCTGTTTGTCGATACGGTCTTGAGACATAATAACGATGTCTTGAATTCCTAAGATATTAATTCAGCACCTGCTTTGTTTATTGAAGTACTGCATTCTTATTGAGGACTACTAGTAGGTCATTATAGGCAATAGAGAAATGCCTATGTAAGTAATGAATGCATAATCTGAATGGTACTATTGTTGGATTTCTCTGCAACATTGAAGCAAAACTTCATGCCATGGAACTGCAATATTTTTGTAGCTTTCCCGTAACTGTACCATTTGGCCCTTATTTTGAGAGATTAACGCACTTCTGTTATCGTGACAGGCTTTGGCAAAGACATTAACTTTAGCCCAGCTAGCATACATCCGGGACCAATTCAACTTGTTGGGGCCAAACAAAAACGGCTTTGTTTCTATGCAGAACTTTAAGACCGTGAGCCCTTTTTCCAACACCTTTTGGACAATTTTTCAACTTCCATATATTTCATCATTTGACTAAGATCAATGCCTCAATCAACAGGCAGTATTAAGGCACTCTACTGATGCAATGAAGGATTCAAGGGTCTTTGACTATGCAAACATGGTAATGCTTAAAACCTATTAATAATTTAATATAATGATGTTGGTTTTAACACTTACTCAAACTCAATATCTCCTTGGAATGGTGGCTAAGTGACTATCCTTGTTCGGTGCAGATTAGTTCTGTTCAGTACAGAAAGTTAGATTTTGAAGAATATTGTGCAGCTGCCATAAGTGTGCATCAACTAGAAGGAATAGATTGTTGGGAGCAACATGCTCGCCATGCATACGAGTTCTTTGAAAAGGATGGAAACAGGCCCATCATGATTGAGGAACTTGCCTCAGTATGCTCTCTCTCTCTTTCTCTCTCTCACACACACACTCACACAGATAAAAAACACATTTGCTGCATGAACAAACGTTCCATTTGACAATGACAGACCTTATCTTCAAAAATATAGTTTGGAAGTTTAGAAGAAGTGAGTTTAGTTATGGAATATCAGACAATGTTGATACTGGAGTTATCATGAATGGAATAGTAAAGCCGAAAGTGTAGGTACTGATTTATCATGCTTGAATCTCATTGAACCAATTCCTTCTTTGATAATGGTGAAAAGTTTCTTGAACTGAATAGGCCTATTAACTTGATGCAACTTTTCGTAGTTTATTACTCCCAAGAATTTGGTAAAAAAGTTTAACCAATGACCTTATTGACTGTCTTGGTACATGGATACAACTTGGCTTTTCGTGATAATCAACAATGCATCTTTTGAAGTGAGCAACATGAGATTGAAGGACGGTATTGCACCCAATATATGATTTGGTAACATAATGTGGCTGCTATTTTAACTTGAGGAGCGTCATTTATTTGAAACTGATTTTTTCAGTTCCACTGAAGTTCTCTATCCTGTGAGGACATGAAGTTGAGAGACTATGTTACAAGCACCATTCCCACATTTGGAGTAGTCTCAACAGTGCCAGTGCATGCATACTGGCACTTCAGAAAACGGGTGTTTGATAGGGATATTATGAGTCATAGGAAGCCCTTCTGGCCTATGATAAATAAAGCAGGGCCGATAACATCAAATCATGTTTGACCGCAACCTTGAGATGGCCATTTTTTAGGGGATTCAAGCAGAATGTCAGGAGGAACAAATTGTTTTCTGGAAGTGGCAGGAATAGTATCTTGATCTCATCTTGTGTATTTTGCATATATATTGCTTGGTGAACTTGGGAGATTGTTAAACGAGAGTTGTGATGGATTGGAGAAAAGAGGAATTGGTTTTAGTAAAAACTTGATGAGGTAACTCAGAATTGGAGGATGGGACAGCAATATCTTCCATCTGGAATTCCAAAATGGAGATGCAATAATATAATTCAAAGGCAAAGAAGAGAAAAATATAGAAAATTTATTACTTCACTGAGGCTAATACAGTTTTGTGTTTGCATTTACATGTTTTCTCTTCCAAGTAGATTACAGCAGCAACACTTTCTGTTATTTTTTGTTTGCAGGAACTTGGACTAAACCCTTCAGTACCAGTTCATGTGGTCCTCCAAGACTGGATAAGACATTCTGATGGGAAGCTAAGCTTCTTAGGTTTTGTCAGACTACTACATGGAGTTTCATCTCGCAACTTCCACAAGGCTTGACATGAAAATCAGATCGATATACTAAAATTTTCCTTTGTTCAACAATCTCGAACCAACTCGTCGACTGAGAAATTGCGGGGCAAATGACGAGCCGAAATTGACGTGAAGAAATCCTGTGCTCTTTCTTGCTAACAGCGAATGGTGCCTGCAGATTAAGAGCCAGCCATTGTGGTATACATTGGTGATGAAACCATTTGTGACAAGGTCTCATGTCAAGAATGTCTTCATGTTTGTTACTTTTTCCCCATTTTTGATAATTTGGATTTAGAGGATTGTACAGATGAGGGTAGAATGGAATGGGAAGGTGTATTGTAGGATCAGTGAACAGACAGTGAGTTTATACCTTGTGTAGTACTTCTTTGCACTGAGTTTTCTAATAAGTTCTTAAATGTGCTACAATGGAAATTTTGATTAGCCTCCATATTTGCAGCAGTCTACATTCCTCATGAACTGAAACAGAAGAGGGAGTTAACGATTGCTTTGCCCAGGCATATGACCACTTTTAAATCATTAC
Organism: Erythroxylum orinocense; assembly: GCA_025531955.1. Lineage (NCBI taxonomy): Eukaryota > Viridiplantae > Streptophyta > Magnoliopsida > Malpighiales > Erythroxylaceae > Erythroxylum > Erythroxylum orinocense. The sequence goes on from JANZLX010000211.1 coordinate 2,182,333, forward strand.
AATAAATTAAATCATTGCAATGTATTATTAAATCAGACATTTAATTGAAAAGATAATTATATATATATATATATGCTTTAGTAAATATTGTTAAAAATTCAAAATCAATCTTAAATAAATTTAATAATGAGAATAAATATAAAATTTAAATCAAAATTTATTAATAAAAATATTCAATAAATCTACAAATTGACAATTAATAAAATTTTTAATATCCTAACCCGGTCATGTTTATCTCGAATAATTCGATACGAGCCAGCTAAACGCATTGCCATCTCTAAATTATTAATAGAGTTTGTGACCACGCATAGTGGCATCTGAGTGGGAATTCCATTGTCCCAGGAGTCAAAATATATGCGTATAATGCATAGAAAGGACAACGTTTTCAACTCTGAGGTCTGAGCTGCTTTCTATCTTCTTCCTCTCTTTTCGGTTCTCACACACAGATACAGACACAAGGTCAATGCATCATGAGATATGGATCACTGTTACAACAATTTGGGCAACTCTATTTTTGCTGCCATTCTCAGGAGCTGATAAAATTGTAGCCTTTCCCGGCCAACCAAAAGTCAATTTCCAACAGTATGGAGGGTACATAACCATTGATGCTCAGCAACAAAGGTCTCTTTTTTACTACTTTGTTGAAGCAGAAACAGAACCTGCTTCAAAGCCTCTTGTGCTTTGGTTAAATGGAGGTAAGAAAAACTGACCCTTTGAGCAGCTGTCCTTGAGTCTGCAAATATATCTGGAAATGATTGAAATCCTTGGTGGGTTTTTGCAGGTCCTGGCTGTTCATCTATAGGAGCTGGAGCTTTCTCTGAGCATGGACCTTTTAGGCCAAGTGGAGACATTTTGGTCAAGAATGATTTTAGTTGGAACAAAGGTTGGCGAAAGATGTTTGCTCTTGTAAATTGAATCTTTTACAAAGTTGATTCTTGCTCTTTTTGTGCTTGATTCTTTGTTCGTTTTAATTGTTGTGTGTGTTGTTTTCTTTTCCTGCAGAAGCAAATATGTTGTATCTCGAATCACCTGCAGGGGTTGGCTTCTCTTATTCTGCTAATAAATCTTTCTACGCATCCGTTAATGATGACATTACAGGTCTATTCATAAATCATTGTTTCAAGATGGTTCTTTTAAAAACAACAATGGAATTAGTGGTGTTTTGAGTCCATAAGTGAGTATTTTGCTTCTTAGATTAAAAGTAATCAAGACTTGATTGTTGATTCATTAACAGCACAAGACAATCTTGCATTTCTAGAGCACTGGCTTGAAGAATTCCCTGAATACAAAGACAGGGATTTCTTTATCACTGGAGAGAGCTATGCAGGTAAGTCTCCATTGATCTTTACGTAAATGCTTCTCATAACTTGTTTCAGCTAAACAGATTCTTGTAAGTGAAAGTATCTGAGTTTGGTAATATCTGTCCGAGAAAGCACAAAGAATTAATACTTCTTATCAGGTCACTATGTTCCTCAGCTTGTGCTACGTATCCTCCGATCCAACACGAAATTCAATCTAAAAGGAATAGCAGTGAGTGAATGAAAATGCTCATGATTATGTTAATACTAATATTAATTATGATAAAGGGAAAGATAAGGAACTTCATCTTTGATTTCTGCAGATAGGGAATCCTCTTCTGGACTTCAACAGTGACCTTAACTCAAGAGCTGAGTACTTATGGTCTCATGGATTAATTTCAGATGCAAGCTTAGAATTATTGATGACAGTCTGTAACTATTCTCAAATTAGTAGACAAAGTCAAAAGGGCTCTCTGTCCCCAGCTTGTGATCGAGTTAATAATCAAGTCTCAAGTGAAGTTAGTGGCTCTGTGGACAAATATGATGTAACTCTTGATGTTTGCTTGTCACTACTTGAGACACAATCCCAAAAGTTAAATCAATTGGTAAATATTCGTGTTAACCTTCTTATGATTAAGGAACATTTTCTTATGATCCCAAAGCTATTTTGTCTAAGGCTAGTCCTGCCTCTATTGGACAGGAACATATGCAGGAAATAGATGTATGTGTACAAGATGAGACTGAAAAGTATTTGAGACGAAAAGACGTGCAAAACGCTTTCCATGCTAAACTTGTTGGTGTAGATGAATGGACTTTCTGTAGCAGGTACTGTTCTAGACCATGAGGACGTTTATACACAAGAATAATGTTTCATTCCTTGTGTAGATTTGCAAGGATTTAATATGATTTTATGGTTATGCAGTTAAAATTGTATGCAAGGATTCAATATGCTTTTATGGTTATGCGGTTAAATATCTTTTTACTTCTATTCTAAAGACAAATCTGATAATTGTTTTGCTTTCATTGATCACAGAGTCATTGATTATGACATGGATAATCTAGAAATACCCATGCTTCCCATTCTTGAAAAGCTTGTTCGATCTGGTATCCGGGTTTTGGTCTATAGGTAATCTAGATGCATATGCTAAATCGATTATAGACATTCTAATCAACAGTATGTAGAACTTTTTCAGTTGCTGCTAGACATACTAATCAAGGTTGTAATTGAACAGTGGAGATCAAGATTCTATCGTCCCCTTTACTTCAACAAGGGCACTAGTGTACAGGTTGGCAAAGCAGCTGGAACTGAACACAACTACTGCATACCGAGCCTGGTTTGTGCAGAAACAGGTTAGCTAGAATCCATTGGTGTGCTAAAATTCAGTTAATCCACAGGTTTAATCCAGTTATTATTCTGCTTGTTAATCTTGGTGATAGTATCTTGTGAAGATAGACAGAATTTCAGTTAAACAAACTCAAAATGTAGTTTCTGGTTGCCAAACTGAATAATCTATTCTCCACAGGTTGGTGGGTGGACACAAGTATATGGAGATTTTCTATCATTTGCCACCATTAGAGGAGCATCCCACGAAGCTCCATTTTCACAGCCAGAAAGATCACTTGTGTTATTCAAGGAATTTTTAAGAGGAAAGCCACTGCCACCAGCTTCCCTGCATACAAAGAAAATCCGTGATTGATCGATGTAGACGTCTGTTGCCTATTATCCTCAGAGACTATCACCATTATTTCTTGAGCTCAAAGTTGGTCTTACCAGCTGTTCCGAAGCTGCTGTTTAGAGAACACATTTCTGCCAATATCAGGGGCTCTGCAGAAGTTACTCTCGTCTGTATAAACATGCACTGGCATTCATTGACATGTCTAAATTTACCATAGAAGTATTTTGGACTATCTTGATATGCATATAATAGGGAAAGATATCTGAAGAGACTAATTATTGAACATAAACCACAAGATACCATTTTATGTTGAAGACAATGAGGTACATCATTTTGGCTCACAGGTTTGTTCTTGGAAACCAATGTTCATATCAAGTGAATGAACCCTTGCTGATGTTTGTCATATGTTCCAAGGATTTTGAATAGTCATCTTTTAGAAAAGACAATTTTTGACTGGAGAAAGAATAAAATTATCCTTTAAAATTTAAATTATTCATACAGTATAAATTCATCACTGTTTTGAAATACATAATTAAGATACTATTAATCATAATAAATCCTTATTGTAACCTTTAAGATAATATTATTTGTTTGTGTTTAAAGATGCTTTCATATCGAAGATTGTTCTATTTTTAATATATATCTATTCTTCCTTTTTTGTAGATAAGCTTTTTTTGTTATTTTTTACATAATTATTTTTATGTTCCTTTTTCTTGATAAATTTTACTTCTACCCAATGGTTTCTATAGTGATAATAGAATTGTAGATAGTAGAATTGTAAATAGAAAAATTAAGATATGAAATATATCTTTTATTCATATTATGTTTATCATCTTAAAGTAAATTTAAATAATATAGATGTAATGTTTTAATAATTATTAGTCCACCAATGTGTTGGTAAACATATTAATATATGTATAAATATGAAACCTTTAGAGACCCTTTTAGAGTCTATTTGGAACAAATAAAGTTTACTGAGTACAAACCATCTTATTTTGGAAAAACACACTTTTTTCACAATCATGATTATAGCCACTATCAGCCGATTCAAAATATACAGGAAAATCTAATTCAAAATATACAGGAAAATCTAACCCCATCACTTCAATTGCGATATAACCTTCAGGGAAGCAACTGCAACTGTTGATCCAGACAAATGTTTTTGCTTTAGAAGAGACTTCCTCTTTACTTCTGTCGTGTATCAATTCAGGGAATTCTCGATATCAATGACAAACCGGTACTTTACGTCTCTCTTCATCAGCCTCTCAAGAGTTTCATTTATATACTGGAAAGGAATTACTTCTATCTTGGGGTAAACTTTATGAGCAGCACAAAACTCCAACATTTCTTGTGTTATTCTTGCTCCACCTGTGATACTACCAGACATGGTTTTCATACCTGAAAGATTGGTAGTGTAAGCAATTTAGTAGACTTGGAATTTTTTTTACCACGTAAACGATTATTTTCTAACAGAGTTTAAGATGACATCATAAAACTAGAAATGCTATGAAGTAAACTACCAAAATTAAGGTTTGCAGGACTGAATTTGATTTCACTTGGGATCCTGACAAGGACAAAAACACCTGCAGTCTTCATAAGTGACAAGTAGGCATCAAATGGATGATCACCTGATGCAGTGTCAACTATAAAGTCCAGAGATTTGGTGAAAACCTGCATAGAATCCATCAGCAATCAGAAAATGGTGAAGAAAGAAATATTCATTTTTTCGTGCTGAAAAACATCTGAGGTTTTTTTACCTTCATCTGTTCTTCATCAGATGAGACCACAAAATTGTCTGCTCAAAGCACACGTAAGGCTTCCTCTTTCTTGGATATGCTGGTGCTTAACACTGTTACTTGCAATCCAAAAGCCTTTCCAAACTTTACTGCCATGTGACCTAGACCACCAAGTCCAATCACCCTTAAAGATTTTCCAGGTTGGTTCATCTTGTGTCGAATCATGGGACTATAAACAGTAATTCTGGCACATAGCGGAGGTGCTGTCAAGGCCAAGGGATAACCCTCAGGTATCTTGTAGCAGTACCTGCAATATCAAAACCAACTTCTTTAACATCAGTTGTATAATAAAGTCTTCACCACTAATCCTTCTGTAATCACTGAGCTAAAATGTTGAAGTTTCTTTTTCAGCATTTGACAATCACTTATTGTTTTATGCTTCATCCTCATTATAGAAGATACACAAATGTCTCCTTTTCGAAGTTAATAGAAATCAACCTGTATTGCAGAGCATTAAAAACAAATGTTTTCTGAGATAACGGAATGTAGATTGAATGATTTCATAGAGCAACCACGCAGCGGAAATTAAAATTGCAATCATACTATCTATTGCGTTTAAGAATCATACTTATAATCAGAACAGGTAAAT
>JANZLX010000211.1:2207756-2225778 GCA_025531955.1 Erythroxylum orinocense
TTTTGTATTTTTGGGGAATCTTGTACTTAACTGTTGTATTATGGCTTGAAATGCCATTAAAGCTTTGTAAAACACTTATTTTGTTATTAATGAAATTTGCATGGATAATTTTGGAAGAATTAATTGAGTTTGTAAAAGTTCCTTTAAGTTGTGGGTTTCGAATTGTTAACAGTTGCATGTAGAGGTTTGAGTTAAGAAATCAAAAGAGTATGAGCTCAGGTCTATTCATCGCTCGCTTTTGCTTCCGAACGAGTTCTCTTATAAATTTCTATTATCCATATCTTTCCTCCCCACTTAAGTTTCATATTTTCACTAAATTTTTCCCCACTCTGAATTGGAACTACCTTTACTGAGTATTTTTCCATCTTAAATCTCTCTAATACTTTATTGATACATCCTTTTTTAGGCAACCCTAATAATCCTTGTGATTTGTCACAGATATTTCTATTCCAATTACATAAGATGCCTCACCCATATCTTTCATTTCAAAGTTGTTAGAGAGAAGTTTCTTTACTTCATGTAACAAGCCCAAATTGTTAGAAGCTAAAAGAATATCATCAACATATAGTACCAAAATAATGAACATGCTCCCATTGGCCTTCATATAAATACACCTATCAACAGTGTTCTCTACAAAACCATAAGAGGTAATGATATCATTTAACTTAAGATACCACTATTGGGAAACTTATTTCAAATTATATATTGACTTCTTTAATTTACATGCCATATTTTCCTTTTCTGCAGTCACAAAACTTTCCGGTTGATTCATATAAACTTCTTCTTCTAAGTCACCATTTAGAAAAGTGGTCTTTACATCCATTTGGTAAAGATCTAAATTATAATGAGTTAACAATGTAATAACAATTCTTAAAGAGTCCTTTGAAACTGGTGAGAAGGTCTCTTTAAAGTCAAAGCCTTCTTTTTTAATATAACCTTTGACTACAAGTTTGACTTTGTACCTTTGAATATTACCTTTCGTGTCCCTTTTGGTCTTAAAGACTCATTTACAACCCACTTAATTTGAGCCTTCAGGTAACTCAACTAGTTCTTACACTTGATTATCATCCATAGATTTAACCCTTCATTCATAACATTGAATCACTTTACGAATTATTACATTTCCCAACTTTTTTTAAATGAGACTGGATCTTTATCAATGCTCAAGTCACACTCATGCTCAAGTGAATACACCACATAATCATCTGATATAACTAGTTCTTTCTCCCTTATAGATGTTTGTAATACTATTTCTTGTGATATCATTTGATCATTTATAACTTGAACATTATTTACGGGTTCATTATTGACACTCTCTTTTTGTGGGTTTGGAATATTAACTTGTTGTTTTGATAAGATGCATTATTGTGATACAATAAGAGGAATAACAACTTAATAAGAGACACTGGGTGAAGGATTTCAACCTGAATCTCTTGAATGTTTACCTTTTGTGGTTTCCCACTCCCATTGATTTGTCCATTTTTAATGAACATAGCTTTACCAAACTCAACTATTCTTGTACTATAATTAGGACAATAAAATATGTATCATTTGGACTTTTTTGGATAACCGATGAAGTAACCACTAAGGATTCTTACATCAAGCTTTCTTTTATGAGGATTATAAATCCTTATTTCTGCTAGGCAACCCTAAACATATAGGTGCCTCAAGATAAGTTTCCTATTTGTCCACAATTCATAAGGTGTCACAGGAATTGATTTACTAGAAACCCTATTACGTAGATATGTAATTGTCTTTAATGCATACATCTTTAAAGATAAAGATACATTCGTGTAACTTAACATACTTCTATTTATATCCATAAGAGTACAATTCTACCTTTTAGTAATATCATTCTGTTGTGGTGTATCAGGCATTGTATATTGTGCACAAATTTTTCGACTTTGAAGAAATTTTGCAAATGGACCTAACACTATCCTTTCTCATCATTTTATCATAATATTCACCACCTCTATTAGACCTTATGACTTTTACTTTTCTATCTAATTACTTTTCTACCTCATTAATAAACATCTCAAGAATGTCCACTGATTGGGATTTTTAATGGAGTAAATAGAGAAAACAATAACGTAAATAATCATCAATAAAGGTGATAAAATACTTTTCACTACCCCAAGATGGAACAGAAAATGGACCACATATATCAGTGTGTATTAATTTCAGTAATTCAGTACTTCTTGTGGCTAAACTCTTAGATATGTGTTTGGTTTGCTTGCCTTAATACAATCCACAACCACATCCTAGTAAGTAAAATCTAGTTGAGGTAATATTTCACTTTTCAATAACCTTATTATCCTTTCTCTAAATATGCAACCTAACCTTTAATGCCATAAGTAAGAAGAATGTTCATTATGTGCACTACGTTTATTGCCAATATTATGTTCAACATGAAAAAGTAATTCAGAATAATTAACATCAAGGTTGAAACAATATAAATCATTCATTAATGTACCAGAGCCATAATAGTATTATCGTTTATATAAAGAAAAAACATTGCTTCCAACATTGAAATTAAAACCTTTCTTATCCAACTTACTAATAGAAACTAAATTTCTAGCACATTCAGGAACATAAAGATACTTTTCAAGATCTAGACTACAACTATTGTCTAAAATCAATCTATATGTCCCATTTCCTTCTATTTATGTTGTAATAACTTGTTTACATACTGAGAGTTAGAATATTAGACCGTTGAGTTATATGAGTCATATCATTTTAGAAATTATAAATTGCATTTCATTTATTTGCATACTATACGCATACACACATGAATCATGATTTAGAAAAAAATTGCAAGGATAGTGGTTCAGCCTGATTCTGACTGAACGGAACATTGCCGTTTGGATCCATGGGTTGATTGCTTTCCTTGGACGAGATACCTGCAAAACAAATAAGGCACGTCGGGGGTGATGTCCCGATTAGCCCCTCCGACGCTCAAGTTAGGTTTGTAGAGAAGGTAAGGCTGCGGAATGCAGAGAAGGCGAGGGTTATGATTGTACGTACCTTGATCACGATGGGATCTTGCCTTATATACAGATGGATATTAGGTTTAGGTCTTCACGTATGTTAGTCTTTGTGTTTGCATGGGAGTCTGCCTCATGCAGATGGGCTGAGGGGAGTGTATATCGGGCTTGGACTTGACCGATCGGCCCTCTGGTCGTCTGGACTGGATCCGGACCCAACAGGGACGACCCGACCAGATAGTATATGCACTCAATTGACACATTCCAAAGTGTGAAAAGTCTAAAATGATTATAATATGATTGTGTATTGTTTATGCCTTGAATTTTTGGTTTGATAGACTACAGTTAGTAATTTGGAATTAATTGTTATAATTGGGAGATTCGTGAATTAATTTGTACACTTAGTCTAGGAAAAATGCCAAACGGTAAGACAAGTTGGCACATGAAAATTTAAATGGACTAAACCTATGAAATAGTGACACATGGAAGTAGAAATGAGTAACAAATGGTTAGATAATTGGGTGACAAATGGCTTAGGGAACTAAGTGATAAGTGGACTTGGTGTTTAAGTGACATTGGTAGATTAAGAATAAGACATATGGCTCGGTTCTTTATTTGACAAGTGATTGGACAAGTGTCCAAACCCTCAGCATGCACCATACACCTACCCACCACACCCACACATATGAATGACCAAGTTCTCTTTTGTTTCTGCTACATGCTACCTTCTTTTTCTTTCCCACTACCGACATACACACACACAACCCCCACAACCTTGAGTTTTGCCCAAAATACTGCATTTTGTCATTCCAATATTCTGTTGTCTTCATCTTGTTGTTGAAATCCCTTTTTGTTCTCAGCTTATTCTTGGAGTTATGCTTGTAGGCTTGGAAAGCTAAGTTAGCTTAATAATTGAGGAGGCTTTGAGCTAAACGAGTAAGTGAATTTACTGGCCTATTGTGACATATTTTAGCATATCATTTATGATGATTGATTAAGGATCAATTTGATTGAGGTAATGGTGTTGAATGTCAGCTGGAAAAAAATGATGCATGAATGAGTAGTTTTTGTTTTGTTTTTGATGCATGAAATTAGTTGGTTATAAGCTATTATATGGATAACTTAGGTTGAGATTTGATGTCGAGTTACGCTAAAGATAGATGTATTTGAAGTGTTTTGGAATTTGGAAAAGGGTTAGGGCATGGTCCCTCATAAGCTTCTGTCATGATCGGGGCCCAATATTAATCCACTAATGTGTTGGTAAGCATTAATTATAATAGAACCTCTTTAAATTGATACTTAATAAATTAATAAATTTTCTAAGATAATATTTTTCTCCGGTCCCGACTTGGGCCAGTTGAAAATTTAACAAATTTCGATAAGATAATAAGATGATATATTTTCAAAATATCCTTATGTAAATATGAGGTCCCATTAATATCATAAATTAATAATTATCTTATTAATAACATTATTTATTAGTTTTCATTAATATTACGTATAATAAATCTATGTTTTAGATTCATTCAATTAATACGAAACATGAATTTTTCTAAGATATAACGCTTTTTTATGTAATCCAAATTTAACTTCAATCAACTACAAAAAAAAATTTAAATTAATAAATATTAATTTATCAGTTAATTAATATTTCTATAAAATAATAAATATCATGATTCCAATAATATTAATTTATAGAGATTTTAATGTATGTATAAACATGAAACCTTAGAGACCCTTTTGGTCAATAAAGTTTATGAATATTACACAAGGGCTTTTCACAAGTATCAGCGACATATACAATCAAGCCTTGAGAAATTGCAGAAAAGACTATTCTTGTATTCTTGTTACCCTCTTAAGAAAGGTTAAGTGCTACTGAGTACTAACCATCTTATTTTGGAAAAGCACACACTTTCTTCACAATCATGATCATAGCCACTATCAGCCAATTCAAAATATACAGGAAAATCTAACCCCATCACTTCAATTGCAATATAACCTTCAGGGAAGCAACTGAAACTGTGGATCCAGACATATGTTTTTGCATTAGAAGAGACTTCCTCTTTACTTCTGTCGTGTATCACTTCAGGGAATTCTCGATATCAATGACAAACCGGTACTTTACGTCTCTCTTTATCAGCCTCTCAAAAGCTTCATTTATATACTGGATAGGAATTACTTCTATCTTGGGGTAAACTTTATGAGCAGCACAAAACTCCAACATTTCTTGTGTTATTCTTGTTCCACCTGCGATACTACCAGACATGGTTTTCATACCTGAAAGATTGGAAGTGTAAGCAAGTCAGTGGACTTGAACCTTTTTTTACCATGTAAGAAATGGTATGAAGTAAATTACCAACAATAAGGTTTGGGGGACTGAATTTAATTTCACTTGGGAACCCGGCAAGGATGAAAACACCTGCGGTCTTCAGAAGTGACAAGTAGGCATCAAATGGATGATCACCTGATGCAGTGTCAACTATAAAGTCCAGAGATTTGGTGAGAGCCTGCATGGAATCCATCAGCTCTCAGAAAAATGTGAAAGAAAATAAATATTCATCTTTTCTGCTGAAAAGCATCTGAGGTTTTTTACCTTCATCTGTTCTTCATCAGATGAGACCACAAAATTGTCTGCACCAAGCACACTTAAGGCTTCCTCTTTCTTGGATATGCTAGTGCTTAAAACAGTTACTTTCAATCCAAAAGCCTTTCCAAACTTTACTGCCATGTGCCCTAGGCCACCAAGTCCAATCACCCCTAAAGATTTTCCAGGTTGGTTCATCTTGTGTCGAATCATGGGACTATAAACAGTAATTCCAGCACATAGCAGAGGTGCCGCCAAGGCCACGGGATAACCATCAGGTATCTTGAAGCAGTACCTGCAGTATCAAAACCAACTTCTGCAACATCAGCTGTATAATAAAGTCTTTACTACTAATCCTTCTGTAATCACTGAGCTACACTGTTGAAGTTATTTTTCAGCATTTGACAATCACATTGCTTTATGCTTCATCCTCATTCTAAACAATACACGAATGTCTCCTTTTTGAAGTTACGAGAAATCAACCAGTACTGCAGAGCACTAAAAACAAATGTCTTCTGAGATAAAGGAATGTAGATTAAATGATTTCATTGGGCACCCACCTCTCATGCACAACAATGTAGCTGGAATACCCTCCTTTGGTCACTGTACCATCAGCATCTATACCATTAAAAGTAAATACTAATCCTTTCAGACAATAAACTTCTTCTCCATCATTACAATACTCGCACTCTCTGCATGAGTTAACATAAGTTCCTACTCCAACATGGTCACCAACTTTGATGTGGCTAACATTAGAACCAACTTCTTTTACAATTCCTACGATCTCATGTCTGTAAATAGATAATCATAGTGGTATAAGTTTATATTCATGGTAATTGATTAGTAGAGGTTTAATGTGATCAGGATCATACCCAGGCACCAAAGGATGTTTAGAATCTCCATGCTGATTCCTGCTCCAAACATCAGCATGGCAGACTCCACAATGAGTAATTTTCAGTGAAACATCATCTTTGCCCACAGCTCTGCATAGATTTCCAAGATTACAAGGCAGCATATGAATATAGTTTAGGCCACTAACTGATCACTGGGAAAACATCAAGTTATTGGGTAGATTATTCAAGAATCGAAGTCGATTTAATTTATAAAAGGAAGATATCAATGAACTTCTATGAAATGGTTTCACAGGATTCAGCTAACTATTCTGTAAGATTTTAAGAAGTTAAAACAATTTAGCATCAACTTGAACAACTGCAAAAAACTGCAACCTGAACAGTGTATATGAAAATGTAAATGATTATAAGAGTTCAAGATAAGGGTAAATTCTTTCTACGGTGCCTCATTTATGAATTTGAAAAATCATCACCCCGAATTCCATGTTCATTGAAACAAGAAAAGGGAATGAATCAGCTGTATAGCGCCAATATCCTTTCAGGGCAATGCAAAAGAAGATTTGTTCAGATAGCAATCAGTAGGTGAAATAACTCCTGAGAACTCCTGCCCTTCCTCTTAAGTAATACATTTCAGGTTAGACAAAGTCACTCAGCAATCCTCCTCGATTATAGAATTATACTGACTGATCAGTTTTATTCCTTACTTTCCCTTCCCTTTCCCAATATCCCAGGTTAACTAAGATCTCTATATGTAAGATTTCATTTCCATTCCTCGTTGATTATGCTGAAGTTAAAAAACCAAATATGGTACAAGTTTCAGAAAATCCTGCATAGAAACGGTACTAATTAACATGGTAAAACGTATAGAACAAACCTTCGCACAAACTTGTAAGGGGATAAAACTCCAGACGGATCTCTGACTGCCCATGCAAGACAGTCTTCTTTTACAGTCTCAGAACTCATTATCAAAAGTCAACTGGTCAAGAATCATGAATTGGCCGTATTAATTCTTCAGTCAATGATAGTGAGAAAAACCAACTGATGGATGAATCTAAATGGTAAAAATGAAAAATTCAAACATACAAAGTTGATATGCACAAAAAGGTACCATAACATAACAAAGAGAAGAAAAGAGATCCAAAACTAACAAGCATAGACAGCATTCTAATAAGAGCACCTGCATTTCAACTATAAGCAATTAAAAACAGAACTCCCCACATTCCAATATAAGAAGAAATCATAATAAACTGTATCGGATCAGTTCATCATTAGCATATCCAGGCCATGGATTGGCAATGTGAGACCTATTATCTTCCATCATCTATTAGTTTCAAAATTCTCCCCATCTTCTTCCAACCAAATAGATTCACACATATATATGTTTTACAATCATATCATAAGCTGTAAAGATCCATTTAGAGCCAAAACCCATAAAAAAAGAACAAACTTGAAATGTTTGCAAGTGGAAAAACACCAGATTCCATCTTCCCTCCAACTTCCCAGTTCCATAACCACAACAGCAACAAAACTCCACGAATATGAGATCAGAAAGACAGAAACTTTTCCTCCAACCAAGTAATGATTCATAAACAGAGAATAAAAGATTAGATAGAGAAAACGAACAAAAACCCAAAAATCCAAAAAGATAGGCAAGGACATTTGTTTTTACCAGTCAACAGCAGAAGCAGTTTCACAGAAAAAGGGAGGGTTCACTTCTACCAAACTCTATCCTTTGCTAATAACTTTTGAAGTGGACTGCTAACTGTATGTACATAGACTCGTATCATATGTGGCCTGTGGTGCTATAATGTACCACGACATTGCTCTGCTAACCAAACAACCACGTAATCGCTTCCCTCATCAACTTGAATTTAACCTCGAACAGAGTTGACTAAGCCAGTTTTATCTGCTTTCGTTTCGTTTTTTTTTTATTTAATGTGTTGCAAGATGTCAAATCATTATTCGTTATACTATCTATGGAATAAAAATTTACGCTTTTTAATATAAATTTTGATAATTTGTGCAAATATGTCAGGAAAAATTATAGTTCATCCACTGATCACGGTTTCCTGTCCCATTACAGGCAGGAATCTGATCACTCTGTTTTTGCCTACTCAACATTTCCTGACAGTACTGATTTTTGTGGGAGGAGGGTATCTGATTTGTCTTGTGGAAAATGGTTTAGAATGAACATTTACCTTCTCACAAGAACTTCCATTACAATTTGTTTGTGGGAAATGTTTTTAAGTTCATTTTTTAACTGCTGTGTGAATCTGAACGTTCAGAACTTGTATATATGATCTTGAGATTTATTATATACAGCCCTCATGGGTGGCTCAACTGGTCCTAATGAAAATTGTCAAATATAAAGGTCTTAGGTTTAAGTCTCGAAAACGGCAATGTGAGAGTTTCATCTAATGTGGTGGCTTCTTGTGCATATCGGATACTAGTTGCCTTTTTGAAATTCTCACACAACCGCTGCCGAGACTCGAACCTAAAACTAGTATCCGATATGCACAAGAAGCCACCACATTAGATAAAACTCTCACATTGCCGTTGTCGAGACTTAAACCTAAGACCTTTATATTCGACAACCTTCCTGAAGACCGGCTGAGCTATCCGTGCAACTTCCCACCACTCTGTCTAGCTAGTGTGTGAGGCGCTTATTCCGCCTTTTGAGTGCAAGAGATTCATCTTATGAATGTATACTCTAATTATTACTTGACAGTGGCATTCTCAATTCCAAAGTTCGACGAACGAAAAGACAGGTAACGAGGCACTAGAGTTTCAAAAACAGAGGGAACAGAGGACACCAAAATTCAAGCTTTTCTTGTATTGCCTAGCTTCTGCAAATTACTAATATATGTTCATGGAATGCGAGACCTTAAAGTCCTGTAGGAAGTCAAGTCCATCCAAATGATTTAGTAATACAGAAATGATCATGCTTATATATCAAGATATGAACAGAAAGATCGTAAATGATTACCATCTATAACTTAAGCACTTTAGTAAAGATTTCTTAACGGTTAGCAAATGATCAAGTGGCCTATCTTGATTTGTATTTTTAAAACAATGGCCAACAGGAAAATGTTTGAATGTACACTGATATGCTCCAATTTGGTCTAACAATTGTAAAAGCTCGTACGTTTTGGTTGTTTTTATACATTAGTACTAATCTTGAAACTTGAAAACTTTAGCTCATCCAAAGTGATCCGAGGAGCAACTTGATGACATGCAAACTCAGTCATCAACTTGGTGTCAGCAATTGATTTGATGTTTCTGTGTTCATGAGTTTGATCCTCCAAATTAAGCACCCGAATTCTCAGTTTTGCCTCACGTACTGCTACCAATCAATGTGGCTGTGCTTCAATAAGGATATTCGTAGCCGTATTGACGTCGTTTCTAGCTTGCACAAGTGCTTGACGTGCTGAGTTCCTATCAAATCCCATTGAAACTAGCATTTCAATAGAGCTCTCTGGCGGCTCCATGGAGGTAGCCATCGGAGTTGAGTACGTTCTCTGAAGTAAACAAAGTAAACAAATCACTATGACAAAATCTCCACATGCATACTGTTAACATGAAATATGTTGGGTGACAGTCCAGAACCAGTTCTCTTGAGCAAAAAACGTAAAAGAACATGATAAAAATGTAGGAGAGGTAGCAAGGAAGGGTAACAAAAGAAGGCCACATCTTTAACTTGTCTAAACAATTGATTTTGATCGATTCCAAAAAGCTGCTCAGGATGTTATTACTGCTGTTTAATATATATATTTTGATGCTTAAAACTTCCCAGAGAAAAATTTAAGCAATAGGAACACCTAGTAATTGGTCAAGACCTATGCTATGCTGGTGCAAATTGAAACTATTAAAAGAACTACCAGTATCTAGTGTAAATGACAAGGGTAAAGACATTCATCAAAGAAGCTTGCCTCCGCATGACCAACTGTATAAGTTGGTTCCCTATCTATTACATTTCTTGTTGTTGCTCTGTGAGGATTCCCATTAGCCGGCAAAGAAAACCGTGAGAAGAAGGAATTCACAAACTCGGGGAGCTGTGTACAAAGGTAAACAATCATGTTTAAAAGAATGTTAAAGTAATGGTCCAGTTTTAAATAAGAATTTAAAAGGGGAACACAAAAAATATATAGAACAAAGAATAGTGATTCTTAAATCTTGATGGACATATACGTGGAGAAAAGATAAGCCAATAAAATCCTGCACAAGCCAAAGCATCATGCTTGATTCTGTGTGCAGAAACTGCGCGAGCATCCACTCTCTTCAAATCAAATAATGCAGGTTACAGATGTTGAGACTACAGGGTACTAGGGTACTATCTCAATATACAAAACTGTAATATGGTATAACCTAATGAATATTTAAACTTCCAAAGTCCATTAGAGTTACAATCTAGTCTTCAGCTTCGTTCAACAGCTTAACACTTTTGGGTTGAATTGTTCCCTATTATAAATTCAAAGCCTTTATAACAAAGAGGTTTTCAATTAAACCATGCTGCTCAAATCTTATCTTGAAAGTAGAATTTCAGTTTCAGTAGAGTATACGAAAACTCTAGACTTTATCCACACATTCATTCCAGTGGGTTTATGCCAAAGGTGTGCCAGAATTACTATATGATCAAGTATAGAGTATCATCAAACAGCTTAAATTTCTGGACTAAAAGATTTTGTAAGCCTAATTATGGAACTCCCCCTAATATATGCATAGGTAATTTGCTAACTCAAAATTGTCCTTTTTAACTTGAAACAAGGGCATCGTCAGATACATCAGTAAAACTCAGCTGCAAGTTTTACTCTTTTAAATTTATTGTTGAAAGCAATTTCAGATAAGTGAGAAAACCTTCGCTTTCCGAACGCCAAAGAGATTGAAGCGATATAAGGAACCAGCAAGGATACCACATATCCCTGGCAGAACAGATCTCTTCCAAGATGACAAAAGAAGCTGCAAAAAAAAATACTAAGATCAGCTTCTCCGCCTATGCTGGAAGAATTGAAATATATTATAGAGTTGTTGCAAAAGAAATGTGGTAGATACACTCACACCTGCAAATAGGAAAATATGTACATAGTTTCTACCTGAAGACCTGCTAGATATGTGAAAGATTTGTCAGAGAACTGAATTCTAAAAGCCCGAAGCCTTGTTGAGACTGGTATGTCAAAGTAAAAGGGTACAAAAGAAGCAAATATGAGACTGTAAGGTCCAGATGTGAGCATTGCTGATGGATCTGCAAGAAAAAGGGTATACATAACTAATTGTTGCAGCACAGAGGAATACGTACCAAAACCACCTCAGTGTTAAAACATCTCTTTGTGTTTATTTCTGTTTATTAACCAGTCACCTTGAAAAATGTTTATTTGGGGGATATCTGTCATTGAGATTTTCTTTAGGTAATAAAGCTGATTCCAATTGTTTGAACAACTTGCGATTTGCTATAAATAAGAGTAAAGATCCACAGGAAATACTATTATGTTGCATGTATAATAACCACGAGGACAGCTCTGCTGTTGTTAATCAAATCTTCACTCAGAACACTATTTGTGTGGAAAATATAGCATAAATTTAACTGCCATTACTCATTTCCTCTATGCAAGGAAGAATACAAGTAGATTATTGAAGAGAAAATAGAAAACTAAGTTGTTAATCAAATCTTCACCGAGAACACTACTTGTTTGGAAACTATAGCATAAATTTAACTGCCATTACTCATTTCCTCCACGCAAAGAAGAATACAAGATTATTGAAGAGAAAATAGAAAACTAAGTACTGTCTCTTTCAGGAAGTCAAAAGAGAAAAAAGGAAATAAAGACAGCAAGAGAGGACATATGCTGTTGACATTCAAGAATTAAGGTGATGTATTTACATAAGGTTATCGGCGGCTTCCCCTTAAACTTATATTTAAATTTTCATTTCATAGATCAGCCAGCGACTTATAAGATGCACAATCAATATCAAGAAAAAGACAGAACAATTCAAGTATCAGTTACTCCATACACAAAAATCATAGTAAGTTATCTAAAGTAGCAGAGAATATGAAACTCACAGCTCATGGACTTTCAGTTCTCAACATCACCAATTGTGCATTCATTAAAAAAGGCGAGACTACAAAATAGCAACTCATGGAACAGTACACATCCCGCATACCTTTAAGGAGCATTAGAGTAAGGGACTCAAACAGCATTGACACCATCAATGAGAACAATATAAAAACCTGTAGAATTGCGGCTGGCATCAAATTCAGGAAGTAAACAAATAAAAGAGGAAGATAACAAAGATGAAAATATGGAGTTCCTATATTTGGTCCATAGTACGTATCAACTGAACTAAAATAAAACTAAAACCCGATGCAAGAGTGGAGAAAGTACAAAAAAAGAAGCTCCTTCATAAAATCTCGAAAGGAATAGGTAGAGGCTAATGGATGAATCAGCAGAATTTGAACTAACAATCTAGAGAAGTTATAATCTCATTCCAGAATTTAATCGAAGGGCTGTGGTTACGCATCTCACTGGTCACAAACATCATAGTGAATTGTGAACTAGGGAACTACTCACCGAATACTTATTAGATCCTATCTGTCTCTCAAAGACCCTAAAGTAGTATAGAAGATATAGTCCAAACATCAATTCTGGGGTAGAAGAAAAGGCAAAAACTGATGCGATTAACTTCCATACAGGTGGCCTCCTGAGAAAATCCTGAAAGAAGGAAAAATGAAATTTAAAAGATGTACATTAGCATCAAGTTTAAGGACCTCAAGCCATCTTAAATGAAGTTAGAACATAAAGTCATGATATTCAATGTCACGTGTAAATGAATCTTTCAAAGTATGTCATATGATGATAACAAAGACGGTTTGGCAAACATGTTCCCCCCCACCTTCCCAGAAAACAAGAACATCTTTGACTAAAACTGCAACGCAATAACAATATTTTGCAGTGAAATGTTATGCATGATTCATTTAATATCTAGTCAATCCTTAAGTATCTGCTTACACACAAGATAGTAGATTCAGTTGCAGTTCTCTTTTTCTGCCTTAAAGACTGTATTACCCTACAAATTCAATCATATCTCTTTCTTCATGTCTAGCATTGTACGCATAAAGATCTCTCCATTATGTTACCCACATCCAAAATGTCAATCTTCATTCACTGAAGCACAGGTGCCTGAACAACAGTTTTTGTGCAAAAGGGAAAAGAACGTTGCAAGGCGTAAACCCTTAACACTATAATTGGTTTATCCAAGATAAGCTACTTTAAATATTGTTGAAACTAAAATGGGCTGCAACAATCACTTGCCAATGCTCAACGATCCATTTAACAGTAGCTTTGCCACAATGATTAGCGCTATTGAAGAGAGCTGAAGCAAAATCATAAATATCAACAAATTCCCCGCCAAAATAAATCTCAGATACATTAAGCACCAACCATAAAATTCTTAACCCGTAAAACGACTCCTAGTTGGCAACACCTGAAGCTTAGTTCAGATCAATTCATTTAAAGCATTGGAAACAACATCCTTTAAAAATACTCACAAAATTCAGACAGAACGAGAAGATCAAACAGAACATTTACAAAAGGATAATTCTGATACGAGTTCAATCTATTCCAATAAATAGCAGGAAAAACTCGCTTAAAAATATGTCCAAAGAAAGAAATTTTAGTAAGACCATAAATCCCAAAAGAAATCCTTTCAGGAGGAAAAGAAACAACAGCAGATAGCCAGACAAATATAATCACCTGATAAGAAAATCCAAGCTTGGAAGACGTGCCTCTGACCCCAAAGAAAAGGGTGAAGACCGCAGACGCAATAACAAACAATTTCGTAACCGGGGCATTGTCTGAATCACAACAAAAACCACAAAAAAGAAAAACTCAGTCTTTTTAGCACAATCATACGTATGGGAATGCACATCGAAAAGGTTTCCCAATACACAAAGACAAGTGCTTCCGAGTGTGGTAATTGAAGAAAGAAGAAATTTTGGTTAATGGGTACGAACTGAATCCAGAGGGGCCGCCGTTCATAGTCAAAATCTGCGTCCTCGTCGCCTTCTGGTCGGAGCAGGAGAGGAGAGATCGGCGACTTCCCTTACTTTTCCTGATTTGTTTGGTTTTTGGTTAAATTTTCACTTTCCTTCTCCAGCCTTTCTATATATAAACAGTTCCTAGTTTATAAAAATTCCTTCTTGTAGAGTAGATTCCATGTACTTACCTTCTCTTGTAACTTTGTTTCACTTTTTATCCCAACTTTTGTGAAGAGTTGACAGAATCAACCTGGGACTCGACAATCCAATCCTCCAATGATGGTTTGTACTATTTGGGTTTTAAGTAACTAGAATTAAAGTTCAATCAATTCGTTACTTTTAAATTTTAGGTTTTGATTTGGTAAAAAGTTGATGTTAATAGAGATGACTTTTGGGCTCAGATAAATCTGACTCAGGTTGAATGGGCCTTAGGTCCAATTTTTCAAAAAATCAAACATGAAACCCAAGACTCGAGCTGCCTAAGCTCAGCACGGCTCGAAGCTCAACATCTATAACAAAATCGACATCATTATTGTAAAATCAACATCATTTTTCTAATTTAATTAAAAATAGGTTGATTAGGTCAATCGAGTTTGGGCTCGGGCTTAAGCTCAGGCCCAGGCCTAGGCCTAGACTCAACATGACCTATTACTATCCCTAGATCTAATATATCAATACTAAAATTTTAACTTTTTTTATATTCCGGTTTAATTTAAAGATTGTTAAACTTGAATTAGTAAAATTAAATTTAAATCTATTAAACTTTGACATTTTCTTATAAATTTAATCAAAATATCCAAAGTTAAATTTCCTAAGACTGAGGACCGACTTAAAAATTAAAATTTTTATTAATTTAAACTTGAGCTTAATTAAAATTTGATCAAAGTTAATTTTATTTATTCAATTCATTTTCTATTATTAATATTCTTAAATTTAGTAAAGTTTGGATAATATTAAGACTAATCCACTTGACTATCAACTTATAGTTATGGTTTTATCGTCAAGCTTGTAAATGAAATAAGCAATATTTAACAATATTTAAATTTTAACCAAAATTTTTATCTTGTTTAATTGAAATTTTAGTATATTTTAATTTTATAATTAATTTTTATTAATTTTTACTAATAAAATACATATTGTTAATAGGCAAATCCATGGAGGCAATAATTGAATCTAAAATCCTAACTGAAGGTTCTAAAATCCTTAACCGAAGGTACAATGTTGGATTGATTTCGGTGATGCTCAGGAGATGGGGAGACTTCGACTGCTCTGAATCCACTTTATTTCTTAAATCTTAACCAACCACCATCGGCACCACCTCCACTGGTTCTACCTTTCCCTTCAACGGTCGGCGTTCTTCTCAGCATCCTTTTCTTCCACTGTTAGTTGCTTCAGCAGCCACGGCAGTGTCTACGACGAGTTCGTGTCCACTCGGAAATCAAGCTTTGACCGTGGGTTCTCTGTCATCGCCAACATACTCAAACGCATCGTGCCTCTTGATAACGCCATTATCTCTAATTCCACTAAGGACTCCATGAAACAGACAGTCTACACTATGCTTGGTTTGCTTCCGTCTAATCAGTTCTCCGTCACGATTAGGGTTTTGAAACACCCACTTGATCGCCTTCTCGTATCCGCCATCATTACTGCTTAAATTTGTTATTTTTTATGAGAAAACGTTAAAATTTTTGTTCTTTTATTGGTTTAATTCAATTGTTGTCTTGGTGGGGTTTGGTCTGTTATGCCTCTCGTGTAGATATATGCTGGAATACAGAGTATAGGCTATCGTTGAAGAGGAACTTGGATATATCAATGGAGGACTCGAAGAAATATAAGCTGGAATACAGAGTATAGGATATCGTTGAAGAGGAACTTGGATACATTAATGGAGGTGATACAATTTTTTTACACTCAGTGACGTAATACGCCCACTCCCACAATCTCGCAATCACACAATCACGCAAAGAGAGGGAATGAGAGAGAGAGAGAAGGGAATCAATTCATTCACTAAAAATTGCTTGTCTTTCCATTCTGTTACAACCATTTATAAGCTATTGTAACCGGAATGTTCTAGATGGTGTCACGTGAGCCTGTCTGTGTCTGCAACTCCTACACTGCGTTTCATTTATTCATAAGCCTCCACGACGTCGTCTCCCTCTTCTTCCTCGTAGGATCATGTAGCTCCGATTATCGTAACATCCCCTCCGTCTTCAAGAAACACCTTGTCCAGCAGATTCACGTCCGGAAACCTCTTCTGCAGTTTATAAAACCATTCCCATGTCGCCTCCTCCTTAGTCCCTCCTTGCCACTGTACCAGCACCTGTGTAACTGCCCTATTATTCCTTTTCACCATTCGTCGTCCCCATATAGCCACTGGAATCTTTGCCTTCTCCTTCATTGTCATGGGCAGCTGGCTGGAAGTAGGTGTTCCTTTCGAGACAAAATCCCGTAATTGAGAAACATGGAAGGTGGGATGAATAGTTGTACCTTCAGGAAATACCAACGTGTAGGCCACCTTGCTTATCTTTGCAATGATCAGAAAGGGTCCGTAATACAGGGGTGCTAACTTCTGATTGGGTCTCCACTGTAAGGAATGCTGTCGGTAGGGCTGTAGCTTCACGTATACCATTTGCCCCTCCTCAAATTCTCTGTCTGAATGCTTCTTATCCGCCTGTAGTATCATCCTCTGTTTTGCTCTGTTCAGGTGGAATTTGACAATTTGAAGTGTGGCCTCCCTTTCCTGAAATATTTGATCCATCCCTACATCTCTGGAGTCTCCATCCATGTATGGCACATATATGGGCGGAGGATACTCGTAGAGAACTTCGAATGGCGTAGTGTTGATGACTGAATGGTGTGTGGTATTATACCACCATTATGCCATAGTTAACCAACTCACCCATTTTTGCGGAGTATCACAAAAGAAACACCTCAGGTAAGTTTCTAGCGTCTTGTTCACCGCTTTCGATTGCCCATCCATCTGTGGGTGGTAGTCTGTGGAAGGTTGCAGCTTTACGTCTTGTAACCTAAACATTTCCCGCCAGAACTTGCTCATGAAGAGTGGATCTTGATCCGAGATGATTCGTTCAGGCATCCCATGCAATTTAAATACATGATCCATGAATACCTACGCCATCTCCTAAACTATATACGGGTGCTTGATTGCTGTGAAATGTGCGTATTTGCTAAATCTGTCAATGACCACAAAGATGGCTGACTTTCCCTGGGATGGTGGTAAGCCCTCTATGAAGTCCATGGTGACCTCCTTCCAACATCCGTTTGGCACTGGTAGGGGCTGTAGCAAACCCGGATAAGCAACATGGTCGTATTTGCTTCTTTGACAAGTTACACAGTTCTTCACATGATTTCTCACGTCCTTGGTGATCTGCTTCCAGTGGAACAAGCTCTGTATCCTCTTAATTGTGGATATCACCCTTGAGTGACCTCCCTGCGGGCTGTCATGTGCCATGGCTATTATTCTTTTCTGGAGCTCCTTGTTGCAACTTACTACTATCCTTCCCTTGTTAGATAATTTCATTGTATGTGGCCCATATATTTTGGTTTAATTATTTAA
>JANZLX010000211.1:2271102-2292544 GCA_025531955.1 Erythroxylum orinocense
AACTGGGTTACACTTGCTTTCCTTAAAACTTTGAAAAATGGGAGGCACTTGTCTCCTAATCTGGAAACGAATCTGCTTAGAGAGACTATCCGACCGGTCAGTATCTGCACTTCTTTCAAGCACTGCGGCGAAGGCATTTGGATGATGGCCTCGATCTTCTCTGGATTAGCTTCAATCCCCCGTTGAGTAATCATGAACCCCAGGAATTTCCCAGATGCCACGCCAAAGACACACTTTTCCGGGTTCAACTTCATCTGAAATTTGTCAAGGGTTTGGAAAACTTCTTTCAGATCTCCTACATGCTCGGCGACTGTTTTGCTTTTAACCACCATATCGTCTACGTACGCCTCAACCGATTGACCTATCTGTTTTTTGAAGACCTCCATGACAAGTCGTTGATAAGTGGCTCCTGCATTCTTCAGGCTGAACGGCATGACTTGGTAACAGTACGTGCCCTGGTCGGTTATAAAGGCAGTCCTCTCCTCGTCTTCAAGGCTCATCTGAATTTGATGGTAGAATCTTACCTTATATACGGATGGATATTAAGTTTAGGTTTTTACGTATGTAGGTCTTTGTGTTTGCATGGGAGTCTGCCACATGCAGATGGGCCGAGGAGAGCGTGGATCAGGCTTGGACTTGACATGGTTAATGGGTGTGAGACTGACCTTTGAAAAATAGGCCGATCAGCCCTCGGGTCGCTTGAACTAGATCCGGGCCCAGCATAACCGACCCGACCACCTTCTAATCTGCCAGTGGCATTTTCACCACTATTGATCCCCGACAGACAAAAACCAGCTTGTTAAACAATAGATTCCTAGTCAATCACCACCACCACAGTCCAATCTCCTCCACTAGACCCCACCAGTGTCACGTTTCAACAACCCAAGTCCTTAGTACTGTGTTCGTATACATCAGCCTAGCTCTGCAGCAAAAAGGTTCAATCTTTACAGGTTTAGACTTCACTCTTTAGACCATTCCTCCTCCATCCCAACTCTCAAACAGCAACAACATAAACAACGGCCCTAAAAAAATCTCGCTAAACGCGGGAAGATCTACGCAGCCTTACTCCTCCGTCCCAGCTATCGATTCCTATAAAGGGTAAGGATTATCTTTGCACTAGTGAGTCGAAATTATCCATTTCGTCATGTTCAAGTTATCGTTTTTATCTGAATTTCTGTTCTTGTAGGACTCGATTATTTGTGCCCATAAATTTACTTCTCTTTTTTCATTCTCTAGCTGTCTGTTTCATTTCTGCTACGATATCGATTGACTATATTGTCTGTATGATAACATGTCAGCAGATTAATTGTCAACACGTTCTTCAAATGTACTTTATCCCATCTGTTCTAATCTTTATTTAAGCTTTATACTTAGTTTAGATTGAATCAATTCAATAAATATAACACAAATTGTACAGCAATTCACACAGAAATACAATACAATGTTCGTCACATTACTTGTTTTCCAGTGTATGTTTAAAATATCATTCTACACAGAAATACAATACAAAGTTCTTCACATTACTTGTTTTTCAGTGTATGTTTAAAATATCATTCCAACGTACCACTTTGGTATATTTGTTTGCCAACAAACCAAACCCATATACAGATATACTAAACCTTTATCTTACTAGCAGGCATGAGTTCTTCGCCCAGTACAACGGCTACTGCCAGGCTTGCGTTTCCTGCTCTTGCTCGTCTCAATTGTAGAGTAAGTTTTTGAAAGACTTGATCTTTCTGTAATTTTCTGTAAGCCTTGGGGTTCCTTTTTTCTGTTTTCCATTTCTTGTCTTGTTTTTGTGGTCTGGTTTAATGGAGTTGCATTTTCTTTCTTGTCATACTGTTCCACCTCTTTCTTGCCACCATGAAACGGGATTCTCTGGTTTTGAATTTTGTATCATCGATTTGAGTCTGTCACGTTTAAAACGATTAACTTTTGGTTGGAGCGGGAGTGAGTCAGCTACAAAATCCATCATTTAAGATTTTGGAGTACAACCATTTATGCAATGAGGAAAATATTTAGGAACATGATTGAAATCAAATTGAAGGAAGCCTTCTTTTATTATCCTTTCTATATTTTCTCTTTTCATTGGTTCAGATTAGAAAATTTTGTATTAAAGTTAATGTTTCTTGTTTTTGTAAGTTTTACTTATCTTGATCCTTTTTTAGCTGTCTTTTTGGGAGGGATGAGGGAGCCAAAACCTTTATTTATTTTGTTTTACCTTTTTCTTTCTTGGTTTTGGCTTTCCTTTTGATGAAGGAGCTCCAGCTTAGTATCTTGGAGTAATGTAGATTGTTTCTTTTTCTCTGCAAGTTGTAGTTAATGCCGTCATTTCTCCTTTGTTTTTTGTTTTTCCTTAATAGCTTATTCAAGAAAATATGTTCTCATGCATTTTGCTTGTGCAGGATACAACTTGTGGGAATTTCCCAACCACTCATTGGGTTAAGCAGGAACTTGATCTGAAAGGAAAGCGTTTGACTTCAGCAAATAAATTTGAATTTAGTTGTTTGAAGGACAAAGATATGGCTGTTAGCACTTCGGCTTTTGTTGAGAGTGTGGCTGATTGCGTAACCGGTTTGTAGCTTTAAGTTCCCTAGATTTTAATTTGAACAGGTGGTTTGTTTGTATTCATGTGATTCATATGCTGCAGATGTTGATATTCGAGAACCTAGCATTTCAACAATGTTGATGAACTTTGAGAATGAGTTTGATCCTTATAATGCAGTAAGCACGCCTCTGTACCAAACATCTGTATTTAAACAGGTAATTTTTATCAATTATACCCATATTTGCATTTTCATTTCATTATTAAAGACAAAAGAATCCAGTGATATTCATGATCTTTCAGTTGCATTCTGAGCTTGAAACCCCTCTTGTGATACCTAAAAAGTGAGGATGAACAAGAAAAAGAAGAATAAGATTTACTGTCTCTTTAGCTTGTACAAAGAGTGAGGTAGCACAAGAGCATAATTGCGTAGTACTAAAAAAGAATTAATTGAAGGAGGTCTCCAATAAATTAGTTAAGAGTTGGCATTTTGACAATCTGAATTTGGTCCTTCTAAAAGTGTTTCTGTTGTTTAGAAGGCGTTTTATAAAGTACTGAAAGTTGTTAAATTTCAAAACAGGATCCATGCAATTCTGTGGGTTAGTTCCATTATTATACAAGATCTGCATGCATGGTTGATAGTTTCGTACTTTTTATCTTCTTTTCCCTATATTAC
The DNA here is from genome assembly GCA_025531955.1 of Erythroxylum orinocense. Classification (NCBI taxonomy): domain Eukaryota; kingdom Viridiplantae; phylum Streptophyta; class Magnoliopsida; order Malpighiales; family Erythroxylaceae; genus Erythroxylum; species Erythroxylum orinocense. The sequence continues at coordinate 2,274,324 of JANZLX010000211.1, forward strand.
AGCCATCAGCAACTGAAAATGGTCCATATGATTACACGAGAAGTGGTAATCCTACAAGGGATGCTTTGGAAAGGTATGCTTTCTATGGGTGCACATTCACAATCCTTGGATGAATCAACTTCTTTTTCCTTTAAGTTGATTTTTTCTGCATCCTCATTCTTTAGGATTTTGGCTAAGCTCGATAAGGGTCATAGAGCATTTTGCTTTACAAGTGGAATGGCTGCTTTATCTGCTGCTAGCCATCTTGTTGGAACTGGTGCTTTCTTAATCTTCTACTTATTATGCATTATCACCTCTAGTTTGTAATCACACAGTCATGTGGGCATAAAGATTTAAGTGTTTTGCCAAGAATGGAAATACGTGCTATAGGTGCCGAAAACTTCTGAAAGGATCTTTCCATAATTGGATATGAAAATGGCTATCTTTTTTTATAAAAAAAAAACCATGTTGTCATAAGTGTTGCATTTGACAAAGACACTAGACATTGATGCAACATAGATCTCTGCCAACCCATGAAAACTACTAAAACAAGATGAAGCAAATAAGGTAAATAAGAGTGATGCTATCAAGTCAAGTTGGGAATAAATTTCATTCTTCAGTGCTCTGTGATACTCTGTACCAATTTTTTGTGTAGCTGACAAGTATCCCTATGTCTTGAATCTATATATATTATAGAAATATGAGGTTACTGCATGTAATATGAGATGTCAGTCATCTCTCATATATTGTGTGTACATTTTAGGGTATAATATTATCCGTATACCTTTTATCTTCACAAATTCACCATTGGATTTTTTCTGGAATTTTTAATATTAATATAGGCCATTGCAATCTTAGGTGAGGAAATCATTGCTGGCGAAGACATTTATGGTGGTTCTGATAGATTATTGTCACGAGTAATTCCTAAAACTGGAATTATGGTCAAGTTAGTAACATTTTTTTAATTCATATTCACCAACGCTTTGGCGTGAATGAAGCATTAAAGCTTGTTACAATTTGCAGACGAGTAAATACAACTAATCTAGATGAGGTTGCATCAGCGATTGGCCCCTGGACAAAGCTTGTGTGGCTAGAGAGCCCAACAAACCCTCGTCAACAAATCTCTGACATTCGCGTAAGATGTCCTCGTTTCTCCAAATTTATGACATTTTGCTTGTTTACAATTATCTTATTTTTGAGTTTTATATTGATTTGACATTTGCAAGTCATGTTGATTGTTCTTAATTTGGTTCATTTCATGTTTAGACTTGAACATATTTAAAGGTAAAATTGGTTGCATGTTGAATTTTTCTTTTTTGTGTATAGTGGGTGGAGGGATTTGGTAATGAAGTAGCAAATTCCCCTCAATTGCCTTCTAACTCTGTATTTCGGTTATTGCTTCAGTTCCTGTTTCTTGATGTTATTGTACTCTTCATATCTTGTTATTTAATCTGTGAATCTTCTTGTCAAATTCTCAGAAAATTGCAGAGTTGGCGCATCAACATGGTGCCCTCCTCTTGATAGATAATAGTATTATGTCTCCTGTACTATCACAACCTTTGGAGCTTGGAGCAGGTCCGAGCCAATGTGTTTTAAATGTATAATAAATTTAATGTTGTGAGTTGTTGTTCTAGCTTGCTAGTGCTGCCAAATTTTATTAGTTCGTGCTTCCTGCAGACATTGTGATGCACTCAGCCACAAAGTTTATAGCAGGACACAGTGATGTCATGGCAGGGGTGCTTGTGGTTAAAGATGAAAGGTTTATACTAAATTCCTGCTTTCATATTATATACACAAGCCACCTTCCTTTTCTTTTCTTTTTTTTTGTCCCCTTGCCTGTTAATAGTATTTTGTCTGGAGTTGCATTTTTGTTAATGCTAACATCTTCGTTCTTCCTGTTCGTTAAATTTGATTGATGCCACCTAACTTCATGGTTGGAACTAATGACATATCTTGTATTATGTGTTTCTAAACCCTTTGAATATAAGCTAGTTCCTAGATTCGTAGTTTTATTCTATCGAACTTTATCTGTAAGATATAAATGTTATGTGTCCTTTGACATCTTTGATGTGCTTTTAACCAGCTTGGCAAGAGATTTGTATTTCCTGCAAAATGCAGAAGGCTCTGGGCTATCTCCATTTGACTGCTGGATTTGTTTGCGTGGAGTCAAGACCATGGCCTTGCGTGTTGAGAAACAACAGGTACTGTTTTGAATTGCTCAAGAGACAGCCTTATCCTTCCGCCTTGTCTTATTTGGTTTTTCCAAATGTAGTGATAGACTAATTGCAATACCAGTTGGTTAAAAAAATTGTCAAACACTATCTAAGCCCTTTACCGTTAAGGTGTTCAAGAAGGATAATTTCATGTAATATTTTCTATACTATACTGTTTTGGACTGCTTTGCTGTGTAGTATTGCACGAATGGGAAGCTGTTAAACAGGTTTAAGTTTAAGTTTCTTCCTGTGCCTTTGGCAGGAAAATGCACAGAAAATTGCAGAGTTCCTGTTGTCTCACCCACGGGTGAAGAAAGTTTACTATGCAGGTCTTCCTGGGCATCCCGGACATGATTTACATTATTCTCAGGTGCTGCATCAGACGAAATTTTGCAGTCAATTTTATGAATATAATTTCTTTTTGTCAAAAACTTTGTGATCTCTTGCAGGCAAGAGGTGCAGGATCTGTGCTTAGCTTTCTAACTGGATCTTTGGCACTTTCAAAACACGTTGTTGAAGCTACCAAATACTTCAGTATTACTGTCAGTTTCGGTAATAAGACTTCTGGTCAAAGCTCTTTTTTTAATTAAAGAGCATATAGAAAAACATAATTTATGATTTATCATGTACATGCCAAATTGTTAGTTGTGTGCCTGGTGTTCTGTGGTTTAAGGTTTGCTTGATTTGGAGCTAGGAAACCTGGAAATATCCTGGTTTGTTAGTTATGTGGGACATTGTTTTTTAGCTGCTGGTTTCTTGCATGTACTGTTTCCTTGAATCTATTATTGTCTGTTGTTGCAGGAAGTGTGAAGTCCCTTATTAGCATGCCCTGCTTTATGTCGCACGCCTCCATACCGGCAGCAGATCGAGAGGCAAGAGGTCTGACCGAGGATCTCGTTCGAATCTCCATAGGCATAGAGGATGTGGATGATCTGATTTCCGACTTGGATCATGCACTGAGAACTGGTCCATGTTAGGCAGTTGATAAGTCAACCTCATCTTCATTGAATGATTGAAACAGGAAAGTTCTGTGTTGTTATTCTAACTTTCTTGAGTAACTAGTTGTATCTTCTTCCCAGTAATTGGTAGTTATCTGCATTTTAATAGTAAGTGGATTGATTCTAAAAAATAGTAAGTGGATTGAATTAGATGTTAGCTAATTTTATTAGCGGTTAATTAACAGTGGATTTGACTAGCTGATAATATCAGCTCTTTATTACAGATGTTTGATAAAATTGGCTAATTAGTATTAGTTGTCTATGTATAAAATGACTTATAAGGGTAAGAACGTCAATGGAACGGGTTGGGACTAGGCCTCGAGGTAGGTGGCTTGTAGCCTAACGGGCTGGGATACCCATGACATGGCCCAATGGGCCACAGGCAGGTCAGGTTATCCTGACCCACCATACATAAAAAAAGACAAAAAATGATGTTGTTTTTGAAGTAACAGTCAGGTAAGGCCAGGTCAATCCGTACTTAGCCAGACTTTGACCAGTGACTGAGTGAACTCGGGTCAAAATTGGGTCGCGCTAGGCTAAAAGTAACATTCTTATATGAGAGCATGAATTAAAAAAATATTTTATTTCATTATAATTGGTGGAGAAAAAAAATATAAAGTAAGTTAATATATATGCGTATGTATATGTTTAAGAAGTGAAAATATTAAGATATGTTTAATTTTTAATATACTATTATTTAAAATGTACATGTACAAAATATTATAGTGAAGAAAATAATATTTCTTACTAGTTAATATATGTTGTAAATTTTGTAAAATTAGTTTGATACTTAAAAAATAAATCTAATTTACATTAATTTATGTTTAATTTATTCTAAATTTAATTTATATTTATTCGAAAAATATACGTTTAAAGTTAATTTAAATTCGTTATAAATTTATAATTTATCTTTTTAATTTTAATGTCCAAATTTAATAAAATTGTGGATATCTTAACTTTATTTTTATATTATTATCGGCTTATGATTCTCAAAGTGAAAGAACAAATTTAATAGAGCAAAATTAGATTCTTAAAGTTGGAAAAAGATTGCATCGTTCGTAAAGAAACAGATAAGATTGAGCGCTCCATAAAATCATAGACAGGGTCAACTTTGGTTGTGTTCTACGACCGGTGTGAATAAAGCAAAAACATGGAGAAGAGAAAGGCAAGCCGCAGCAATTAAAACGTGGGTTTGGTTGGTAGAACAAAACGTTAACCCATTATCATTTAACAAAATATCATTGAAAAGGGTACAATTGTATTTTCAAATATTAAATTTTTGATTAAAACAGTTATATGAGATTTTTTTCTCTTTTTGGAAAATACAGGAGTGAAACAATCAACTTATTGATATTGGAAGAACCAATGTATCATTTCTGGGTCCAATAGAATTCACAAGTATAAGAAAAAATCCCGTCAAATAGAGATTTTTTCTGTCGACCACCTTTCGATTGTTAATACTATATTAAGGACTGCTGTTACAAATAGTACTACATCCTTGATCGTGAAATATCAAGTGTTTGTTGAACTCTGTGAATTGCATGAAAATATGATACTCTAAATTTGGGAGTCCAAGAATTTTATAAAACGTTCTTGTTGGAAAAAAAATTGTTAATGAAAGATCCCACTGAATTGAATTGGGTCTATGAATTTAAGAAATAGTGAGAATTCTTGATCTCTTTCAATATCTCTCTCAATTTGAAAATTCAGGATTTGAATTGATCTCCTTTCATTGATTCTTCCTAAATTGGATTGATTTATCCTAAAGATTTCATTTTAATTAGAATTTGGTTATTCACCCTGTACAAAGATCCCCACTAAATATCCATGACTAAATGGTTAAACTTAAAACGCCCAACTTATAATTGACAAATGTGTAGGTTCAATTCCTACTGGATGTATGTTAATGGAACCTTCCAATAAGTCTATTGGAATTGACTCTGTATCAATAGAATCTCATCATCTATACATAATGAATTGGTGTGACGTTTTGACCTGTCAAATAATTAAATATAATTAATTAAGTAAATGACTAAATGTAATCAATCAGTTAATTATCAAATAATTTCAATAACGTTTTGACCTGTCAAACAACTAAATGTAATCAATCAGATTTAAATAAAATGATACCAATAATTAATGAATCATTAAGATCTAATTTTTATTTACAAAATAAAATAATGTCGTTTTGATCAAATTATCGAAACTAATTCAATGCTTGAAAAAATAAATTTTAGTCTAAGTTTGATTAACTTACGGATAAAATATATTTTATTCATTTAACTTTAAAGTGGCCGAAAATTATATTACTTAGCTCTTAATTGTAATGTATTTTTTAATAAATGAAAATTCATTTACTCTAACTATTAGAGTTTAAATTTTTAAAAAATAAAGTTTAACATTTTGTTAAAAAGATTTTTATTTTTAAATTTAAGTTCAAAAGATTAAAATATTTAATATTAAACTCAAATTTAAGTATGACCAATTTTAATTTAATTGACAAAATTTATCAAACTTAAACTTCAATCAAGTTGATTTTAAGCTAAATTTAAACCGACGTTTCATTTATAGGAGGTTTTTTTTTTAATGTTTTAGAAACTCTCTTCTTATTATTTGAGTTTAATTACATGATTTATTCGATATTTTCGTTGAATATATTGTTTGAAATTCATTACTTACTAATAATTTGATATGAACGTTGATTAAAAAATTTAACCGGTTTGCTTGAACCATAAAAATAATGAACCGTTTAATTTTTCCGTTCGATTTTTAACTTTCTGGTTTGATTTAATTTAATAATTAAAAGTTAATAAGTTTATTAATTAATCAGTTAATTTTTGTAAATTAATAACTTCATATAAACTAAAATTAATTAATAAATATTTATTTAACAATTTTTTAGTTAAACTTTAAATTCTTTTATTATTAATGTCAATTGCTTTCAATTATATTTCAAATTTTTTATTTTATTCAATTTTTAGCTACTCACATATTCATATTTTAGATCTGATTCAAATTAAAAAGTCAAATATAAATTTGGTTCGAACGATTCGATTAATTTTATTAAAATAACATTATTTTGATTAATTCAAGCCAAATTTAATTTCAGTTTAATTTCAGTAAATTCAAATCGAGTTCGATCCCATGTAGCTCAGCCATTGTCATTCCTATCAAATACTGATAATTAACAAAAAAGATGAATTTTTATAGTTTTTTTTCTAATATATCATTTAGGGATGACAATAAGTTGGCTCACGAACCTAAGTTAAGTATTTTTAACAGGTCAATCTACGTGGTTTTGCTCAGAAAAATTAAGTCTCAAATTAGTACGGCCGAGTAACCAGACTCGAACTTAATTAAAAAATGTTATTTTTTATATTTAATTTTTTTAAAATTATTTTAAATAAATTAACGAAACTATCCTTACGGCGTATTCCACCATGTTGTGATCGGCAACGAAACCCAACTTGTTAAACAATAAGGAGTCCTAGTCAATCACCACCACCGCCATCTGATCTCCTCCACTAGGCCCCACCAACGCCACGTGTCAACAACCCACGTCCTTAGTACTGTATTCGTATACATCAGCAAAAACCAAGCTTTTTGATCAGTTGAGCTCGAGCAAAAAGGTTCAATACTTACAAGTTTAGAGATTTCCTCCTCCATCCCAACTCTCGATTCCTATAAAGGGTAAGTATTATCTTTGCTCTACTGAATCGAAATTTTCCATGTTCAAGTTATCGTTTTTGTCTGAATTTTTATTCTGGTAGAACTCGATCATTCGTGCCCATAAATTTACTTTTCATTTTTCATTCTCTAGCTGTCTGTTTCATTTCATCTGCAATATCGACTGAGTATATTCTGGCTTATTGGAATACATTCATATGATGTGTGTGTGTGTGCGTTTTTATAATTCTTATGGTAGTTGTTGATCTCGGTTCGTGAGAGTTTAAAGATTTCGATTTTCTTTCTGGAATTCGGTGATCAGGAGGAGATGCTTTTGTTTTTGCGGGTCCTGTTTCGGGCCTTTTCTTTCATGGGGAAGATGATACGATTGTCTTCTTTTTTATTTTCAAACTTTGAAGTTTTATTATCTTCCAAGTTCTTGTCTTTAGAGATATCCAACAGAAATATTACCATAGTTTCGAGTTTCTATTTTATTTTATTTCTTGTCTTGTCTTCATGAAACTTTCTAATGAACAGTTTGGTGCACATGTTTTTCTATCCAATCAAGTTGAAACGAAACATTGATGGAGATGGGAATTCTTCTATTGCTTCCTTTCTCTTTTTCTCTCCATTTTCCTTTTAAGAATCATTAGCAAACCTGGGCTGTTCGATCAATTGAAGGAAATGAATCGTGGAGGTCAGCTGTGAATGGCTTTGTTGAATCTCTGGATTGTTGTATGTGGCAAATACTTTTTTCTGTGAAATAATGCAGTGCACGTTTTGTAACTGAAAGAATTTGATGTAATTATATATGGATTCTGATTTGCGGGCTAGCACTTTATTGTATGTAGGATAGTTGGACCAAATGATGGCTGAAGGATTGAATTTTTAATTGAGTTTTTGTTGTTTCTAGGAGTGCTAAACGAACTTATCTTGTATCCTATTTATCCAAAAGATTAAGAGATGTCAAGTGGACCACCAGGGAGAAGAGTTTCACCAAGAGATATACAAGTGGTAAGCCATTGAGCTTTCAGTGTGGTGAAGTATAAACCTTTCTGTGTAGCTTACTTAACACGTATATGCGTTAACATGTGCATCCTTTCTGTTCCTGAATTCCAGGTGCAAAATCTTATAGAAAGATGTCTTCAGCTGTATATGAACCAGAGGGAAGTTGTACAAACATTGTTAGCCCAGGCAAAGATAGAGCCTGGTTTTACTGAGCTTGGTTAGTACTGATCTTACTGACAGAGACATTTAACAATATATTTTGGCTCATGATTGCTTGGAATTAATACGTATCAATCACAGTTTGGTGTATAGTCACTGATCAGCACTCAGGTTGAAAAATTCTGATCGCCTTATAATTATTTATAGTCACAGGCACTGTTACAATGCCCATATAATTTTTGTTTTGGTTAATTTTACCATGGTTATGTCAGTAGAAATTCCACCTTGAAAGTGGCATCATTTTGTTGCTAATCCTTTGTTACTTAACATGGACTACTCGTAAATGCTACCACTTGCTTAGATCATGTTCCTATACTTTTGTATGACCATCCCATTTGTATTTGTGAATTATATCAACTTACGTTTTACTAAGCCCAGAGGTTTAGAAATTCTCTAGGAAAGATATACGGAGTTTCACGAAAAGATTGCCTTGTCCATAGTTCTTATAGTAATGCTATTATTGAAGTCACCTGGGCGTTTTACTTATTCTCCTCCTGTGTAGGCACTTGTTAATATGCCTGCATTTTCTTGGTTCCTTGCATGTGAATGTGTGTCCTCATTATAATTTAGTTACACTGAAGAAGCAAATTTACGTTTACTTTCTTATTTATCATATTTTCCAACTTTCTTTCACAGTTTGGCAGAAGCTTGAAGAAGAGAATCGTGAATTCTTCAATGCATATTATCTGAGGTTGATGGTTAAGCAACAAATAAGTGAATTCAACAAACTTCTTGAGCAGCAGGTCGAACTGATGCGTCAGATAAATCCAACTGGTCTTCCTCCTCTACCTACTTCTAATGGATCTCATGTTGCACCAAGTGAGACTTGCTTTAACTAATCAACAAGATGTTGATTGTATGAGTGAGACTTCTTTTAACTGTTCAACATGTTGATTATATGATCTAATCTCTCATGTTCATGCTTTGCATCAGTGGACTATAGTTATTTGGATGCGCTGTTTTCCCTAAGTTTTATTGGTTAAAGATTCAAATGACTGAGAACCTTTTGTATGGAATTATTTGGTTGAAAATGGCTAAGCTATATCATCAATAATTAAAAGGAAGAAGGGAGTGAATCGATTTGCATTTTCTCCTCTGTTCTGTGCTGTTTTATTGTTATTCACCTTTTGTTCCGTCAGCAGCCCAGAATTCTGCGTGCTATGCCCCAGAACATACAGGACCAGCGCTGAAGTCAGAGAACCTGCACCAGCAGTTAGCTTCAAGTCTAACTAATGGATTCGCTAACGGTGGATCATTACTCCACCCAATTATGGATCCTACTATCAGCATGTCTGCTCATTCCGACAGACTTGATGCCGCTCAAAACATGCTTTCGACACAAAGATCAAGCATTGGTCTTATGCAAGGACTTAATGGTGAAGCGATCAAATCAGAATCTGGTTATTTGGGTCCTTCCGCTTTTATGTTCGGTGCTGATAGAGTGTTGGAAGCATGCCCGCCAAATACAGATGTATCTGTTGCTGCAACTTTCAGAAGTCTGGAGTCCAACTCAGAATCTCTGAATGACCCCATGCTGAATACAGACGATTCTTCTTATGGGTTTCTGGATCAAATTTCTCGAAATCTCAGTCTCACAGATCTGACAATTTTTTCCCGAAGTTCAGGTTTGTTTCATTCCCTGCCAAATGTCTGTTCATCTGTATTCATATGGATGAGCGGTCCACCAGTTGAGTGCTTGCTTGCAAGCTCACAGTTGGACCTGCCCTTTCATACTTCATCGCTTTCTTATGTGTCTTTCATTCTGGATTATCTTTCATACATTGATGTTGAAGTGGAAAATTAAACCATCTTCTGTATGGCTGTGACTTTGCTAGAACATGCATGTGAAACGGACAATTTTGCTGATTTTAGTACACAAATTTTTGGAGTATTAATCAGATAATGCTATTGAGTGTTGGAATTTTATCTAGATTCATTCTCTTGTTTAAAAATTTGCAGATATATTGGAGAACTACTCTAGATCACCCTTTCTAGGACCAGACGATGAAAGCTTTCTAGATTCTCCAGACATAGATCACAAAGGTTAATGTTTATGCGCCTTTATAGCTCTTGTGGCGCGTTGCAAAACTAGCAAAAAAACCTGATGCTCTAATGTTACAGGTGATGTTAGAAGACTGGACACTATGTCTGAAGGTGTGAATTATGATAATTTCGGGAGTGACTAGCCTGGTCAGTTCTTTGCACTTTCCCGCTGAGGTTCTAATGCTGTTATTGCTTACCAGCGATGCATCATTACCATTCGTTAAAGCTGTTATTCTGTTCTTGTGTTTTCTGCATTAGCGGTCTAATCTTATTTCCATATATTAATTCTTGAATGGCAATTTGTGCTAGCACTTCTACACATTAGAAATAAGTTTGATTGTGTACACCATTTGGTCCTAAATAGCTGTTAATAGGAAAATGCAACCTTTTCCATCTATCTATGAGGTTTAAACTATATTTCCCTTATCGTTGCAACGAGGTATTGACAAACTTGTTGTCTGTCCATACTTCGAGCTTCATTTGATTCAAGATAATGTTGAACATTTTATATATGTTAGTAGAGTTCTTATTACTGTATTTGTTTATAATTTGATTGCTCTGCATGTGTATCTGTGGGAGATAAAATTTTGAGGTCGAACTTGCTTGTCAAACTAATCCTGATCTACGAAACAGGCTGTTCAACGATGGAATATGTTTCTATCTACCAAATTAATACATTCTGTGTATGTTGAAATTGAGTCTTTGAAAAGATTTCTTTTTCGACGGGTTCTATGTATGAATTCCTAAGTGTAACAAAGTCATACATTTCCAGAACTATCCAGTTGTGGAGTATTTATATATTTTTTGGTTGGTGCATTATGTGTTGATATATTTTTTAGAAAGCATAGAGCTTATTTCATGACATACTCAGAATTTTGATTTAAAGAGCTCTCGTAAGGGAACAGTTTTTGAGTCCTTGATAGAATAGTGTTTTTGAGGTGATTTTGTTTGATGAAGACAGAAATGTGTAGTTGAGCCATGTTTTTCGACATTTTTGAGTATGGACCTAAGGTTAGCAATAGGCTGGCTTTTGCTCGATCCTAAAGTGTTTTTAAACTCAAGCTGAAACCAACTATCAAATGGAAAGGCGAATTCTTATACCTCTTGTTTGATCCTGTCTGCTATCTTTAACATAGAAATTTCCTTTATTTTTGTTATTGCAGGTCCTCTTAACTTGGGATGAATTTGTGAATATAGCATTTAGAGAGGAGATGGATGAATTTGTGAATATAGCATTTAGAGAGGGAGATGGCAAACAACCTCTCTACTATTTAGGAGTAAGGTTGCGTACTACTAGACCTCTTCAGACTTGTGTATGATTGTTTTGTTGTTTTAGAGAGAGATGGTTGCATGTAGAACTGGTTGTATGGATATTTATTGGTGTGTAAAATTTACATCAAATGTGTTTATAATAATCAATGTTTTGTGTAGATTGGCAATGTTTTGTGTTAAAAAAGAATTATACTACTACCAAATATTTGTATTGAAGAATATCTAGTAAGAATCATAAATTTAAAAAAAGTTGAAAGGGTAAGTTGAAAAGAAAATATTCTTATTTTTAGCTAATAATTATTATATTTAAAAAATAAATGTTTTATGTTAATTTTGATAAATTAAAGTATCGAGTGAACAATTGATTTTTTTAATTTAAATTATAATAAGAAACTCAATTTTAATTTGATAAATAATTATTTTAGACTGTATTAGGCATTAATAAGCACTAATATTGTACTATATCAATGTCCATAGTTGGAACTTTGTTTAGTGTGCTATTAAGAATGATCTTAGGCTTGACAAATTAGTTTTTAGCCAAAAACATTTATTTTGAGGAGTAAAACCAAAGTGATATTAGTTTGGGGTAACCCGAAAAGACTCAAGGTTGAACCATTTCTTAGTTGGGCCCCTAAGCGGCCCTTGACCCGATCTAACCCGGCCCAGTAACAATCCTAGATGATCTGAAAATTGTAAAGAGGGGATGAGTCACCAAAGCAAAAATGGTAAAAAAGAAATGAAAATTGAATTTCTGATCATAAACAGTCATTTATACACACTATCAACATAACAAGAATCTGTAAAGTTAGCCTTTTTCTGTAGTGCTCTTTTGAATGAAGAAGACATAATCATATATCCTATAGATACAACATTGCCTTTCTCTTTTTTTTTTTTTTTTTGATCGACTAATTTACAAAACAAAATTGGAAGGGAACATTCTATTTTTCTACACACTATCCAGCCTGATTGATCTAAATTAGGGGGGAAAGGACAATTTCAAGATCCTTGATCAATTAGCTCATGGTAGTGATGCCATTGTACCTTGGCCTGGTTCTATCTGGTGAAAGTCCTTCTTCCACAACTTTCCTCTTATTATTGGAAGCTGGTTGCTGTTGTGGTTGTGGCAGCTGTTGTTTTTGTGGTGGTGGAGGTGGAGGAGGAGGTGGTGGTGGTGGTGGTGGCTGTTCTTGGTGCGCTTGTTCTTGGCTCTTGACTTTGGTTTTCATCATATAAGGTATAAGCCTATTCAAATCTGACAATTGTACTGGCTTCAAGAAGAATTCTTCTGCGCCTTCCTCTAAACATCTGTCATCAAAATCACAGTTGCCTTAACAGTCAAATTTTCACGGTCCCAAAAGCATAATTTTACACCCTCTGAATAGTACAGAACAGGATCAAGAAATTGAAAAAAGTAATTTCCAAATTATGCTTAATATGATCTTTTACCTGGTGATTCTTGAAGGGACATTCTCAGATGACATAATAACTACTGGTATGTTTCTCAGGGATGATGATTCCTGAAAAAACCATAGGGAAAAGCAAAATAAGTAGCTGTACCCACTTGATGTTTCTGTATATAAATGACATGTATATGTACAAAAGGATAAATCTTGGGAGTATCTGAGCCTGATCTGATCTGCTTAGGTACAGGATAGGTGATAAATATTCTTAAGAGAATCATTTACATTTCCTTAGCAATTGGCGAACGAAGGAAAATTTTGGCAACTAGTAAAAATAATATAACTTCAGGTTTCTAAAACAGGGAAAGAGATTCAAAGGAACCTATCTTGCCATGAATAGAATGGATCTTAATAGGAAAGTTTTAAGAAAGGAGAAGGAATAGAAACCAAATGCAAAAAGGTAGTAATACCTTTACTTTCTTCAGTAAATCATAGCCAGTCATGCCAGGCATACAGTAATCAGTAATGATAAGATTCACTTCCACTTCCTGTAAAATAACAACAAAAGGAAAAGAAAACAAAAGATACAATCAGAAAAACCAGACAAGAAAGTTTAGGGACAATCACTAAGGAATATGAGGAATCTCTGACATTACAGAGAAAGGGTAAGGGAAAAAAGGTTTTAAAAAAAGGAAACTTGCATGATGGTTGTTTGGAGAAACAGAAGGTGAATTTGCATTGTTCTGTTCATCTTCATGCAAACCCAGAAATTCCAAAGCTTTGCTTCCAGAATCAACTGTAGTAACTGCTATAACATAACAGAAATGCATTTCTAATCAGAATCCAATAAATACCAACTAGAATAATTGGCAACTAAAGCCATGAAAGTTCAGCAATACCTTGATAAGATGAGTTTCTTTTTAGGAGTTTTTCAATCAGCTTCCTATCTATGAGGCTGTCATCAACGGCCAAAACATGAAACTCTGACTCTGCTCCTATAGCCATTGCAGCAGATTAAAGATTCAAGACGAGTAAACAAGAAGAATCAAACGAAGAAGAAGAAGAAGGTAGACCGATTGATTAAACAAAAAGAATGGTGCTCTGCTTCTTTTTTTATTTTGGTTATGAAAGTTGCTGTCTTTAGGTGGTGTGAGTTGGTTTAATGTGAGAAGGTGAGAACACAAGAAGAGGAGGCCTTTTTTGTATTGATGAAATGAAACCCAACAAAATCCACAGCCCCACAAAGCAAGATCCGACCAGATCTCCTGCCAAATCCTGTAAATGTTGATTTCAGAAATGAATTACAGAGTAAGCAATGCAAATAATGAGGGAAATAGAAAAAACCCCAGTAAGAAGAAAAAACAAAATTGCAGAAAAGATCAAATCTTTATAATATTTAAGGGAAAATGGGAGGTGGGATTTCTTTAAATATACAACACAACAATGCCCATGGACATATATCTTTGAGAGATGGGTGGGTTCTGGATGAAAGCAAAGGAAAAGAGAGGTGGAAAAAACATTTGTGGGGGACCCAAGCAAATCCTTCATAGAGATACAGGTGATGTCAGCTGAGGTGCCCTTTTTCTTCCCAACATGAAATCATGTGGCGCTTACCATATCTTGAGCAGGTGGGGGAGTGGAGTGGTGGTGATGGTGTCCAAAGAAAGAAAGTAAGAAAGAAAGATGAGCCCCGTCTTTTTTCTCACTTTGATTCCCTTTTAAGATTTGTTTCCCATGCCCATACCCATGCCCCCATGGTCATGATGATACATTCCCGTTTATTACAATTTTTATTACAATATAATATTTTTTAAAAAATATTTATCTCCTAGTAAATTTGGTAAGATTTTGAATATTGATATTAAAATGATATCGGCATTAGACAATTTTTAAAATTATAAAATAGTATTTTTAATTTTATGTAATTAAAATTTAGCTTTTATTATAAAATTTATTCTATTATTATAAAAATAAGGAAATTGTATGAAAGCCATTAAGTCTTTTACATGAACTTCCGGACAATTTTATTAGTAACTAATATTAAATAATCAAATAATTTTACTTATTTAATAATAAAATTACGTTTTAAAAATTAAGATACAAAACTGAAATTACTTCATATGTTATAAAAATAAATTAAACCAACATGTCTATATTCAGTGGTGAAGCCACTTGTAAGGATTTGCCCACCCTCAAAATTTTTTTTTAAAGAAGATATATATGCATATGGGGGTTGCTCACCCTAAAAAAATATCGTTACTCATGGTGGATTGGATTAAAAAAATTATATATATATACATTGTTCCCCCTGAAATAAATTTCTGACTTCGCTATTGTCTATATTAGAAACTAAAAATAATATTAAAATTGAAAAATATATAAAATATTGTTTAAACAATGCATAAAACACATTTTTAATTATATCTCAATTTAATTTAGTCTTATATTATGATTAAGATTTAAAAAATCCAAATTTTTATTAATATTAATATTTTTCAATTTCTAATTTAAAAGTTTAATCTTTTTTCAAAATAGGGCCTCCTTGATACATGCATATGCATTGCATGCATGCATCTACAGCTTCGTATTTGGTTGGTAATTTCTTACTGCAACCTGTCAAAATTGGAATATTATTAGCTGAGTTGTCCATTTCCTAGATTTGCTCCCCTCAAATCCTGCTGCTTTTAGCACAATTTATGTTGTCTGCAAGAAATTTGCACTTAATTACTGCACAATGAAGTTAAGTTTATATGAAATTCTATACAACTATTTTAACTTTTTTCTCCATGAATAATGATTGCTTCTCCTAGTGGAATCTTTGTACTCAATGTTACGTGGAATTGGAAAAGTTAGATTGTCATTGTAGCAACGTTTTAAAGGTTACACCTTAACCAAAATTGATTAGACCACCGTTTAACCTTTAAAAGGTTCAATCAATTCTATTTTGTTATAAATTTAGTTAAATATTGACTAAAATTTAAGAAATTAAAATATAATTAAAAAATTGTTCTTATTCATAGAAAAAGTTAAAATTTAATTAAAAAATTATTAAATGAAAGCTATTTAATTCATTTTAGTTTATAAGTACTTATAAATTTACAAAAACTGACTGATTAATTAATAAACACAGTAAATTTTAAAAACAAGGATTATTAAAGTAAATGGAACTAAAATTTTGAAAATTGAATAAAAAAATTAGACAATTCAAAATTTTTACAATTAAACTGATCGAATCAGTTAAGTTTTCAATCATTAGATTGTAGTGTAATGTATAAGGATGACAATGGATTGGGCCAGGATCCTGCCTATTTAAAAAAACAAAATAAAACGATATCATTTTTTTCAAAACGAAGTCATTTTGAGTTACTTATCGGACCTCAGGCCAGACTGAATCCTGGTAAGCCAAGCATGACTCAAGGCTCGATCAGACCAAGAAAATAGGACCCAAGATCACTAATTTTGAGTTGTGTCGAGTTGAGCCTGAGCTGGTCTGGTCTGCTATCTTATATGGTGTGATCATCTTTTCCATTTATATATCCTAAAATATGTTGATTTTAAATATATATTAAATAAATTATCGAATATATATAATAATTCACAAACCATGTATTCCAAAAAAAATTATTAAACTAAAAACTTAAAGTTAAATAACAAATTTGAATTCCTATTATTATTATCTAGTTCAATTTTTAAGGAATTATTAGTTATAATTTTTTATTAAAAAAAGTTTGATAATTTATATGAAAAAGTAATACTTTTTCTTTCCTTTTCTTGTAAGTTTCATACCTTTGAATTGTATGAAAATTTTTCTCACACACCTATGATTTACTTTGAAGATATCTCATTGATCATCCCATCTAAAGATCTTGTTGTTGAACTTTAAAGGACATGTGTAAGTTTGAACATGTTTTCACCATCTTTATCTTTGATTGCTTACCAATTTTCTTCAAAGATTGTGTCAAAAAGGCAGAAATAGTAAAGAGATTTCCTTTGAAAAAAAAAAATCAGAGATTGACCCTCTAGAAAATGCGACCTTTTGAGTGTACATGATTAGACCCCTCGTTCCTGATAAAAGTTGAGTGACAATAGAAAAGAAAAAAAGTCATTGTACACGAATAATTGAATTTTCATTAAATTTAATAATTTAGACTTTAATAAAAAGTGAAAATAACAAGGTACAAAATATTTTTATTCAAAAGTACAAATTCTCTATTAAAATGTGAATTTTAATGGAAGGAATGACAATTTATTTTTCAATGATTAAAAAAGTTGACCAGATTATCCGTAAAAATCTTGAATCTTCTAATATTTAAGTTCGATTTACTGTAATAACTCATGTTGTTAAAAACTGACCAATTTATTAATTAACTGGTTAATTTTCGTAGATTAACAAGTTCTTTTAGTTACTAAAATAAATAAATTTTCATTTAACGATATCTTTTTTAATTAGAAGAATAATCTCTTTCAATTATATTTTATTTAATCTTTAGTCGATTTTATGACGGTCTAATATCAATTGAACTTTTTAAAACTTAAACTTTTTATTTTGTTGTTTTAACCTTCGGTTCGGTTTTTTAAACAATGTTATTTCCTTTATCACTAAACTTAATAAAAAATAATATTTATTAAAACAAACTATCTAGATAATAATAATTGTGAAAGGAGTGATGCTTATTTAATGTAAACTCTTACATCAAATATAAAATTTTAGTTTTGACCTTGCTCACATTAAAAAAATAGTTTTTACTTGCATTTTTGTATTCACATTAAAAATATTATCATTTTAAAGTTTTTCTCCTCCTCTTTTTTTATAACAAAAGTACACCACAAGATTGCATTCATTTTAATTTAATTTATATTAAAATTAAATAAATTAATTTTTATTTAACAAATTCTTTTATCAAATTTTTTATAACTAAAAACAATATTTTTTTACTTATATTTCAAATTATTTAATTTTATTTAATCTTTAATTAGTTTTATGACAGTCTAATACCGATAAAACTTTTTAAGGTTTAAATTTTTTATCTTATTGGTTTAACTTCTGGTCTGATTTTTAAAACAATTGATAGCAACATACACTTCATCCACAAAGTTCTATAATTACATTACATTTTTTCAATGCTTCAATTTGTCATAAACTCAATATCTTTCAAGAAATGACATATATATATACGGCTGAAGCGTTGACGTTAAGAATGACGTTGCAATTCGTCACGGCCCATTACCCTTTCCGCGGTTACATTTTTATTGATTGTTAAGCTTTATTTTTTGCCCTTAATTCTCATTCCTTAGACTTCTATGAGTTTGGTATTGTTGTTTTGGACTGTAAGACATTATTAGAGCTTCGACCGGATATCCAAGCTCGATGGATACGCCGTATTATGAATAGCGCTGCTCACTCTCTTGCTCGAGCATCCATT
>JANZLX010000211.1:2307258-2329805 GCA_025531955.1 Erythroxylum orinocense
TCCTCTATGAACAGAGGCCAGTAGCATGCTCAGTCAGTGAATGCAATGAAACCTATCAGTCTGACCCAATATTACCATAATACCCTTTACTACGGTAACGGGATGTTACACCAAACCTTGAGGGAAGAAGTGTTATAAGTGCGGAGAAGTCAATCATCTCTCTCATGAATGTCGACGCAGGGGAGTAAACCTGGCTGAGAAGGAAGATGATGATGGGGAGATTAGCTGCGATCTAGATGGTGATGAGGACGATTATGAGGATGAAGACCATGAGGCAGCAAATTTCGTCATCCAAAAGGTGATGTTGAGCCCGAAACAAGAGAAGTCATCGCAGCAACACTAGTTGTTCCGCACTCAGTGTACCATCTCAACCTAATTATTTGATCTGATCATTGATAGTGGTAGTTGCGAGAGCATCATCAGTAGAGATGTAGTACAGCGGTTGGGTTTGCAGACAGAGCTTCATCCTAACCCATATACCATTAGGTGGATAAAGGTTGCGGGCAAAATTCAGGTGACTGAACGGTGCAAGGTTCCTTTTTCCATTGGTTTGTATACTGATGAGATTTATTGTGACATAGTGGATATGGATGCTTGTCACTTGTTGTTGGGTAGACCTTGACAGTTTAATGCAGTAGCCGTTCATAACAGGCATGAAAATATTTACCAATTGGAGAAAGATGGGAAAAGGTTCTCGCTGAAATCATTCAGAAAAGCGAGTCGTCCCAAAGGTTCTAAAGTGGAGGGTAGACATTGACTATAGTTAAGACGGGTTAGGAGATGTCAGCAACAATTCAGGAAGCGGGGGAGTTTTACACAGTGGTGGTGAAACCGATCTTGAATTCTGAAGAGGTAAAACCAGAAGTGCCTGAGATTGTCCAACCCTTATTAGAGGAGTTCAATGATGTAGTTCTAGAAGACCTATCAAAGGGGCTTCCGCCCCTGCGAGACATCCAGCATCACATTGATTTCATCCTGGGGGCAAGTCTATCGAATCTGCGGCATTATAGGAGGAGTCCCCAGGAGAGTGAGGTATTACGGGAGAAGATTGAGGAGTTGTTGTGCAAGGGACATATCAGGGAGAGCATGAGTGCATGTGCAGTTCCAACCTTGCTAAATCTAAAGGCTGATGAGAATTGGAGGATGTGTATTGATAGTCAGGTCGTTAATAAAATTATTGTTGGTTATCGGTTTCCTATTTCGTGGTTGGATGACATGCTAGATATGTTATAATAGCCAGTTTTTCAAATTGAGGGATTAGACCCTAGACTATTGCATAGAAACTATATCATAAATTCATTAATTACATTTCATTCACATGCATATCAATAAAATACACACATGAATTATGATTTAGTACACATTGAAAATAATGTATATGCACTCAATTGACTTATTCCAGAGTATGAAAAGGTTAAAATGATCATGTTGTGAATTGTATATTGTTTACGCTTTGCATTTTGGTTTGATTAATTACAAGTAGTAAATTTGGAATTAATTTAGTACAATTGAAAATTTGATAAATTAAAATATACATTTGGTCTAGAAAAATGTCAAGTGGTTGACAAATGGATACATGAAAAATTAGGATGATTAAGCTTATGAATAAGTGACATTTAGCATAGATGAATGAGTAGCATTTGACATAACTAATCAATTGACAAATGGCATTGATCACGGAGTAACAAATGGACTAATAATTAGTTGACATTTGGTGGTTTAGGAAGATGATAAGTGGCTAGCATGCTTAAGGACACATGTTAATCCAAATTAATGACACCTTGCACCTAGTTGAATTAAGCAAGTACTAGAAAGTTTCTGTTGCGTTCCTCTTCTTTCTTGCTTCACTCCATCGAAACCTACATCCATCTCCTAGCTCTGCATCTTTGGTTTAAGTCTTCTAAATTACTACACCAAAATCCATGCTTTTACCCTCACAAAGTTAGGTAAAGAATCATAACATAGTTGTTCTTGTTATAGCCTTTGATCCTAGTTAAAATCCAATCAATTCTCACCTTGAATTTGTGATGATTTTTGCATGCATGGAGAGCTGAATTAGCTTGGTCTTTGAGCTAGACAAGTAAGTAAAAGATTGATATTTATGGCATGTTATAATAGAGAATTTATGATAATGAAATTGAGATGAATTGCATATGATATTGATGATGAATTGTGCTAGAAATTTCTGCATAAACTTGGATACTTTTTGATGTGTTCTTGATTTATGAACAATAGATTATGAAATGTTTTATGGATATATTACATTATGATTTGAGAATAATGAAGGTGAATTTATGTTAAAGAAAGGTGCTAATATAGTGATCTTGAAGTGATAACAGAACTAGGACACATGATTGATGGTGAATGATAGTTTCTGCTTTAATTTTGATGTGTGAAAGATAATGATTTGTGAGTTGTCTAATGAATAAGTTTTGAATTGGGTTTGGACATGAATTTGATAAGGAATTGAAGCTGATGTTATCAGCTGATAAATTTGATAAACAACTAATTTTACCAAACATTTTTAATAAACAGTTTATATTATCTGCTGATCAAAATCAGTTGATATCATCAACTATCAGCTAACTGTTGATAGAATCAGCTAACAACTAATGCAATCCACTATTTGCTAAACATGACCATTATATAATAAGTCAAAGAGAGAAAGGCAAAAAAAAACAATTCTATTAAATTTTTATTTTTAAATAATTATTCATATCCTTTTCTTTTTCTTGACATTTAAGACCTACGATGATCTATTCCAATCATGTGCGTGCAAATACTAATTGAGGAAAAAGACATGAGCAGTGTGGCTTTTGTACTGCTTCTTAGCAATGCATTATTGGAACGCCTTCGTGTTACAAGGATGCCCATGCATGGTAGGGGTCACATGAAAAAGGTAGTGTTGACGATATAAATTTTTTTGTAATTTTAATTATTTTAAAAATATTTTTCTTTAAAAAATATTTCATGATATTAAAAACTTTAAAGAAATTTTTTATTGATTATCTGTCAAGTTATTTAAAATATTTTAATTTAATGAGTTTACAGACTTCATTACATACACAATAATCAATTCTACCATAACATCTAATTTGATAAATTCTTGACGATATATCTTATCTAAATTCAATTAATATTATAATAATTTGAAATAACAATTAATTTTAAAAATAAAACTTATAATAAATATAATCTTTTTTTACTATATTAGAAGATATAACACTTTAAAAAAGTTATAAAAATATTATTCTATTAATTATAATATATTACCAATCATTTTTTTTGTACTAACTAACTACGCGTCTTTTAGTTTATTAAAGCCTAATTTTACAATGATCAAATTTTTTGTTTCAGTTATGATATTTTTATCATATTTTATTAAATCTCATCCACATATAAATATGAACTTCACATTAATATATAGATAAAATTTAATAAAATACAGTTAAAACAGAATAACTAAAATAGAAGATTTGAAGTTAAGGTTAACTTATGGACTGGATAGCAATAACTTTGAAATTGCAAATAGAATAATTAAGTTTATTGGCGAGTTCATGACAAAGTCCCGAAAAATCCTAAGCTCACGATGAGCTGAAATCTTCTAACCTCTTCTTCTAATCCTATCTTGTCTCCTTTTAATTCAAGCCATTTATTTATGTGGGTTATATATAAATAAATGACTTAAATTAAAAAGAGATAGAATAAGGCTAAAGTAAGGAGCCAGAGGATCCAGTCCGGCTCTCGACACCATATAATATCTTGGAAAATGAATATAGAGAATCAGGACTCAGGACATTAATTGTGTCAGTGACCCTTCAAGTTTGTAACTATCATAACGTAATAATACTGGCAGACAGTCAAGCGCCAGTTTCAAGCTGCCAGCCTTCACAATTATTACTTTCTAGATATAGGTATGTCATTGGGTAGGACAGG
Source organism: Erythroxylum orinocense (assembly GCA_025531955.1). NCBI lineage: Eukaryota > Viridiplantae > Streptophyta > Magnoliopsida > Malpighiales > Erythroxylaceae > Erythroxylum > Erythroxylum orinocense. The sequence goes on from JANZLX010000211.1 coordinate 2,311,195, forward strand.
CGGCTGATCTCTCGCCGGTTCATTTGCTTTGCTTTGCTATTTGTTAAATACAGTAATGTTTTAAAATTTGGAACCAACCTTAACTGGAAAAATAAAAATTTAAAAAATTTAATTAATATTAAATTATTATAAAATTTGTTAAACATTAAATAATATTAAAATAAGATTGAAAAAGATTTTTCTTATATATAAAAAATTTAAAGTTTAATTTAAAAAATTATTAAATAAAAATTAATTAATTAATTTTAATTTTTAATGACATATTAATTTACTAAAATTAATAAAATGATCAATTTTTAACAAAAAGAGTTATTAAAATAAATTGAATAAAAAAATTGAACGATTTAAAATTTTTACGATTAAACTGATTAAGTTTTTTTATCATTAGTGTTATATATCAAGTGAAAATAATCATTAATTTTGAATTAATTTGATACGATTTTCATAATTTATTATACTTAAAAAATTGTTTTTCTTAATCGAATTTAACTATTTAAATTTAATTTAATTTAACTTAAATTTCAAATTCTATATTTCAAAATTTTCTAATGAATCTAACTACATGGGCAAGATGATGTTGAAGTTTGGATTCATTTACAATATTATTCATAATAGGTCATCTTGTTAAATTTTCCTTTTTATTTATATATTAAAAGAAAATCGATTGGTGATGTATCATGCTAATGACAATTACGAATTTTAAAAATTTTGTAATTTATATGTACAAATGAGTTTAGTGTGATGAGATTAGTGGTAGATGCGTCTAATCTTAACCTAACCAATGCATTTGTTTTTAGTGGTTTGTTATTAATTAGTGGTGGATCATACAATCTTTGCCTTCTTTTCATAAGGATTAATTAATGGTCATTGCTAATAATGAGTTAGAATTGAGTTGACCGATATTTAAGATGATTTTAATATTATTTTAAAATAAATAATTAAAATGATATCATTTTAATGTAATTAACTAAAATAATATAATTTATTTTCGATTTGATTGAATTTTTGACTACTTCAATTTGACGGAAATTATAAGTATATTCTAATTTTCGACTTATTGGTATGTTTAAATATATTAAAAATAGCTTAAATTAAATATTATTTCTAGACAATTTCTTTTCCTTCTTTATCAATAATTCTTCTTCACTCATTTATTAATAATTAATGGCAATCTTATACATGTCTTAAATAAGATTAGATCTTCTGTTCCGATTAATCAGTTCTTACTCTATTTTATTAAATTTCGTTCACAAATTTATATAAAGTCTATATAAATATGTGAATAAAATTAAATGATACAAGATTGAAACACCTTAATGAGAACAAGGTGCTTCAACCCGTCTTAAATACCCTATTCTAAGTCAATCACTTTCTATAATGTTAATTTTATGCCTTTTTATGTGTATATATATGCAATCAAAACATGTAATATTCCCGTATCCTTGCATTAGTAAGACCACCATCCTAAGAGTAGAAAATTATTTTTAGTTCTCCTAACTTTCCTCCATAACCATGGCTTCAAAGCTCTTCTTCACCCTTATTTTACCTGTTCTCCTCTCAACTTTAGTGATAGTTAACTTCTTCTCTCAAGCGTCCCATCTGTCGGAAAGCTATTCCGGTAACCAAATTGGTCTACTCGAGACTGTTCCTCTTGTGGGCAGTGCCATAGGACCTGAAAGTTTCGCCTTCGATCCACTTGGTGGAGGGCCGTACACTGGAGTCTCCGATGGACGGGTTGTGAAATGGCTAGAACATGAACGACGGTGGACGGATTTCGCCACAACTTCGCCTACCAGGTACATGCATGCATACACCGAACTTATCATCAACTTCAAGCAGTTTTCACGAAGAACACATGCATATATATGTTTAAGATATTAAATTGGTCCTTCTTGTTGATCAAAATGGATTCAAACTCGGGTGAAATTCTTGAATTTTCCATTAAGTTACAGACGTATTTGTCTAGGATTGATTGATGTTAGAAGAGGAAGAACAAGTTATCGTGGTGCATTGGGAATGAAGGGCATTTACTAGTTTCTGTTGTAACTTAGCTTTCTAAGAAGAAAAGGACACACACTTGTTTTGTTTAAACCTCTTGCAAAACCTGAAAAAGGAAAAAAAAAAAAAAAAAAACAGAGTCCTTATCATCTATTCAGTGTGTTGTAGACCATTCCTCCCCATGTGTGCAGTCTCTTAAAGCACTATTAGCCAAGTGTCGATTTCCGGGGGATTGTTGTCACTTGTCACAATTTGTTTAAATTAGGATATGTTGTAATTGTCCACAAATTATAGTATACTTTGTAATTTTCAATTTAAAATTTTGATTGGTACCTTTAGTAGGCCTGAGTCTTACCCGACTTGAGGTAGTCCGGCTAGATTGAAGCTATCTTTTAATTAAAAATATAAAAAATAATATTTTTTTTATAAAACGACATCATTTTAATTATATGTGTCAAATCTAGAGTCAGTCGACTCAAAAATCAAAGTTCTAAACAGACTTGAGACTCGGACAATCCAATTTTGATCCGTTGATTTTAGGATAAGTTAAGGTTGGGGGTCGGGATTGGACCCAATTATCATCTCTAATTGCTTTTAACAAAAAAGAAAGATCTGACGGGTAGCTAAGAAATTGTTCTAACATTATCGATGTTTATATTATATCTCTAATTTTAGGCAATAAAAATTATAAAATATTCGATTTAAAAATTTTAGAAAAATTTTTCTAATCTTTATTTTTTATATATAGTTTTAAATTAAAAAATTCTTTTTTACTCAAATATAGGTTAAAAATAAGGACTAAACAAATGACAAATAAACATCATACATAGGCTAATCAAATATTATATGTATCTTAATTTAATTTTTAAACTAGACCTAAATAAATTAACCTTGAATTAAAACTAATAATTAAAAATAGTTATAATAAATTATTAATTTAATTCGAATAAAATTTTATAATTTGGACTGATTCACAAATAAGAAGCATTAAATTGGTTGATATGTTATATTTACATCACACACGTTTTGTCATATTTTAACCAAAGTTTAAAAGGAAAATTTTCTGGAAAATTATAGATTACAAATATTTAAAATTAATTTTAGAAAAGTTAAACTAAAGATGAGTTTTATGTCATGATAAACTACTTGTTTATTCATTTAATACGTATCAGGACATCTTTTATACCCTCTTGATCAAGTCTGTCGTATACGACTTGTTTAGTGTAGAGCATCTGGTTGATGTGATTTGTAAGCTATTGTGTTAATTCAAAGATTTACCCAGTACGCATATAAAAGGTAGCGACTATGAATTTCTCCGTTAAAAAAAAAAAGTAATAAGACATCTTGAGGGTTGATCATTATTATAAGAAGTTGATTGATGAGAAAACTGTTTATGTTGTTACAAAGTTGGAACTTGGTCCACAATTCAAATACTAGAAAATGAGACATCATATAGCCCTCTACTTTGAATTGGTCGGTTAATTTACAACCGTTGATTTGTTCTGCCGACTCCACTAATCGTACCGCATGCAAAGGTTGTCCATGTCTCTATTAATTATTTGATATTACGTTGCTTAGAATTGCTCTTATCATTCAACCACAAATTGCCTTCACTTTATCATATCCTCTTTGAATCAAAGACCCCTTTTCTTCTTTAGTATAGACAATGCAAATTAATCAAACTTTTTAAAATAATAATTATAATGTAAATGAGTTTATTAAAAAGATAATCAATTTAGTGATTTTTATAATCATCATGCTTATTATAGATTAAAATACCTTTACATACCATAATTTTTTTATTCATGTTAATTATAATGTAAATGAGTTTATTATTAGAAAAAATAAAAGATAATCAATATAGTGAATTTTATAATCATCATGTTTATTATAGATTAAAATACCTTTGCATACCATAAATTTTTTTATTGATATGTAATGATAATTTAAATTAAGTTAATTATAATAATTGCAAGATATTTCCGATTCACATTTATTATAGTTTGTTTAAGTAATGAATGATATGTTTTGAATAATTAATTTTATTTGAAATAATTTTCAGTTTACATAAAGTTATATTTTTTTTATATAAAAGTTGAGTCTGGGCAGCCTGAGCTGTATCTCAACCTAATACTCATTTTTAGAAAAATTGGGTCATGACTTGGCTCAAGATCTAGTCAACTCAGGCTGGATAGCCTGAATCTTATCTTGGCATGATACCAATTTTTAGAAAAATTAGGCTTGATAATTGGCTCAAGATCTAGTTAACCCGAGCTTGGCCCGATAATTTTTGGGCGGGCCGATCCAAGCCCAATTGTCATCCTTAGTTATAGAAACTCCCTAATATTCTACTCCTAATGAGAGATATGCTTTATTTTAACAAGGATATACAAAATAAATTCACAAAAAATACAAGATAAAAAAGAAGTGATTTTTTAGGGTAAATAAATGCTTAAAAATATTTGGCTATTTTTGAATAGGGATGGCTGCGGAGGACCAAATGATCATCAACCAAGGGAGCACATCTGTGGCCGTCCACTTGGTTTGAAATTCAACGCAAGCAACGGTGATCTTTACATCACGGATGCTTACATGGGACTGCTGAAGGTCGGGTCTCAAGGGGGCTTGGCCACTAGGATTGCGACACATGAACAAGGCCTTCCTTTGGCATTCGCCAATAGTTTGGACATTGATCAATCAAGCGGTGCTGTTTATTTTACAGATAGCAGTTCACGATACCATAGGCGGTATGTCAGACACTCTATCCCTACCCTTCATTCTATTTACCATTGATTTTTCATCACTACTATGATTAATGATTAAAATCAAGACACAGAACATTATTTGTAATTATATAAAAATTATTTTTAATTATAGTAATAAGCTAATAAATAGGGTGACAATTTAGTAAGGCCATCAATTTAAAATTAATAGATCAAATTCTGATTAGATTAGACTTTGATTCAAACTTGACAATATTTTTAAACCGAAAAATTGTATAAAATAATTAAAATCCGGTGGAACAATTTAAAATTAACAGATTAAATTAAAGTTGATTAGACTAAGGTATTAGAGCTTTGATTACAACTTAAAACTTGGATTGCAACAACATTTTAGGAACTATATCTCAGTCATACTGAGTGGTGACAAGTCAGGAAGGTTAATGAGATATGACCCAGAAAGCCAAGAAGTGAATCTACTTGTAGGCAACCTCTCATTCCCAAATGGAGTAGCTCTAAGCAAAGATGGAGACTTCATTTTGTTAGTGGAAACCACAAACTGTAGAGTTATGAGATACTGGCTAAAAGAACCAAAAGCTGGAACTCTTGAAGTCTTTGCTCAATTACCAGGTTTCCCAGATAACATAAAGAGGAGTCCAAGAGGAGGGTATTGGGTTGGGATACATTCAAGAAAAGAGAAGGTTTTGGACTTGGTCCTCTCACATCCATGGATTGGAAATGCCTTGCTCAAACTTCCTATTGATGTAATGAAAGCTCATGCAGCTTTGGCTAAGTTCAGAGGGAGTGGTTTGGCAGTGAGGTTGAGTGAGGAAGGTGAGGTTTTGGAAACTTTTGAAGACAGACATGGGGAGGGATTGGTGTCTATAAGTGAAGTTATGGAGAAAGATGGTAATTTGTGGATTGGTTCAGTGACTTCACCATTTGCAGCTAGGTATTACATATGAGATAAATAAGAAGTGGCATCAGGATTTGCAGAAAAAATGGATTATTGAATATATGCAATGTGTGTGTGTGTATATATATGACGTAATGGTTTAATATGTTTATTAATAAAAAATTGCATTGCATTGCATATATTTTTAATATTTGGTTTTCCTTAATTATTCAAGTATAAGATGAAATGCTAAATGTTAATTAATCTTGAAATTAATTAAGGTCCAGAACATCTAATCTTACTTTAAATATGGGCCTGAAATATCAACAACAACATTATTTTTCCTTAATCTTTACTCTTGATGTGATTTATAGGCTGTAACTTAAGCAACTTAGATAAACATGGCAGAACTTATCTCATATCATTCTTAAACATTAACAATTGACTTTGACCTTTCAAGGCTGTATTATGTTTTAAAAATTAGCCTGAAAGTTAAACTGTTAAGACAAGATATTTAAGATTTAAAAAGTTTAATTAGTATTAGACCATTATAAATCTGGTTAAAGATTAAATTAAATTGAAAATTTTGAAATTTCATTGATGGAGATTTTCCTTAATTTAAATTTTAATTAAAAAATTATTAAATAAAAATTAATTAATTAATTTTAGTCAAAAAATCAATTAATTTATAAAAATTGATTGATTAATTTTTTACAACAAGAGTTATTAAAATGAATCGAACTGAAAAGTTAAAAATTAAATAAAAAATTAGTTGGTTCAAAGTTTTTACAATTGAGTCGACGAACCAGTTCGATATTTTAATCATAACCTTAGAACTTGTTAATATTGATTGGTTTTAATTAATTGGTTAATTTATAATTATTTGTTTGTAAATAGTTATTTAAAGGACATAATTTATGATTATTATACACATTCCATCATTTAATTAGTGCACTTTGAAACGTAACCAAGTGACTCCACTATCATTAAAAACGAGAACAGTTGACCTTAATGTAAAAGTCTATATTCATGTGCTTACTTATCCAATTATGCATCACAATAGGCTTAGATTTAGATCCTATCTGATTTTTTAAAATCTGAATTTATATTAAAATGGAAAATATTATAACTAAATTGAAAATATTATAATTTTAAATAAAATTTAATCTAATAATTAAAATACAATTAAAATGAACATTAATTCTTAAATAAAAATTATTATTTATTTTAATGAAATAATTTAATTTAAAAACCAAACGACCCTAATGTTTCATCATTTACACATCATTGTGTCTTGGATAATATCATTTTGTGGGATATTGATGAAACAGGACAGTTCTGCCGTCACTCCTCATCACCAGGATAAGCCAAATGACGTTCGTTTCATACCCTATTTAGTCCAAGCTTTTATAGATATGTATACCAAGAAGATACATGTAGTTTCTTTGAGATACAAACCTTTTTTTATATGGTTTTATTAATTTAAAATTATTATTATTTTAAATTTTAGACAAAGACTCATAACATTAAAATCATTAAAAAGAAAGTTGTACTAATTCTTTGTTAAAATTAAGTTAAGTTAAGAATAATTATAAATTTTCTATTATATATTAAATAAATAATCGCACGATAATTTATATTATAATAATTCATATCTAATATTTTAAAAAAATTTAACATTAATAAAAACATTTTAAAAGTAAAATAATGACATGTTTTTACCTTTTTTTCAACAATTATTGTTAGAAACTAGAGAATTATTTATTTGGTTAATATAAATTTGATGTCAAATTTTTTTAATAAACCTTAATAACTTAAATTAATTCAATTAAATTGATAAACTAATATAATATTTTATTTAAAAATCAACCAAACTTTAAATTTAGATCAAACAATTCAAACCCAAATTAAAATAGAAAAATTGAACCATTTAACTTACGGTCGTGTAAAATAAAAAAAAATCAAACTAAATTCATATCGACTCATTATAAACCCTAATAGCGTCTAAGGTTGTTCCGAACATTTTATAGGCTCTTATTAAGGTTAAAAAAAATTCTTATTTTATCTCCTTTGTTCTTTATAAATATCAAAAGTAGGTCTTCAGAAAGAACATAATGAAGCAAAATAAGAGCAAATTAAAAGTAGGTCATGAGCAGGTGTTTTTCTTGTCCTTGCCTAACATCAAAGACTTGCAAAGACAATCTAAAACTTTTTATATATATTCTATCCTATCCCCAATAACACAGAATATAGGAATCAAAGGCAGAAGCCTTGGGTAGCGCAGTTGGTCATTGGGAAGGAAAGTAAGTCCAAAGTTTTAGGTTCAAGTCTCGGCAAAAGTATTGTGAGAATTCATCTAATGTAATGACTTTTTGTACACACTAAACACTAAGCTGCCTTTTCAAGAAATTAGTTAAAATCAAACCGTGATTTACTTCCTTCACACAATATCAGGCTGAAGTATGGGAGCACTTAGAATGGGCGTTCTACGTTTGGAGTCCAAGGAATCAAAGGCAGAAGTCCATGCTTGAGCCCAGTGTATTGGTAAATGTGGCCATAACTTCTAAGCTTTCCCCACTTATCACTAGTGTAACAGAAGTTCCTTTCAACATTCTTGCCTTATCTTGCAGCAATCACACAGGACACGTCAAGCTCCAAACTCTGTATGCCTTTCAATTTTAGGAAGGCGGGGTCATGTTGGACTTTTGGTAATCTTCCAAAGTCTAGTCCTGACCAAGAACACAAAATCTGTGGTTTGTGCTTCAGCTTCATTTGCATCCTCACATCATTCTTGTGGCTTGAAGCTGGCTTTGGACCTGCTTTTTCACGTCCTTTTTATTTCAGGGAAAGTAGTGATTGACATCAATTGAAGCTTCTAACAAACGATCATTATAAGAAATAGTCAATTTATCATTACTTCTCATCTTAACATATACTCAATGTTCTGAAACTGGTCATCGGTAGCTTTACTGATCACCGATTTGACTGATTCAGCCACTAAATTAACCGATATGACGTAATAATTATGCAATAATTATATTTAATTATATATAATATTTAAAATATTTAAAAAAATTCAAAAATAAAACAAATAATTGTCGAACCGGCCGGTCCGATCCGAATTTAAAAACACTGCATATACCTTTAAACATAATATGGTGTTAAATAAGATCAAACTTGTCAAAATAATATCGCTTTAAGAAAATTATCAAAATAATATTTTTTAGATTATACGTATATTTTTTTTAACCTGTCGTTAATACTAAATTGCCTTTTTTTTTTCCTCCATTGGAATAATAAATTAAAAATTAATATAATCCAATCGTAGACTTATTTAAATGTAGTAGATTCCAAGTAACTTACAAGATGGTCATTGCTTAAGAATTAAATAGGTTGTTACGATAAGGAAAGGCCTCTTTGACTTGTTCTTCCTTGGACTTTGGGAGGATGATCACATTCTTGTCATAATCTGTAAATTTTTTTATACCCTGTCACAATTTCACGATGTTTGCTTTACTATAATCTGATTTACTTGACAACTCTTTCTGAACAGCAAAATTGACATAACCAGAGTTCAAGTGGCATTTGTTTTGTCCCCTTTTAACCTAAATAAGGATTAAATACACCAATTTTCTTATATTTTTTTTAAAATTTTAAGGAATGTTATTTACTTTTTTATAATGTTATTTATTTATTATGTAAGTCTTTTTTTTAGAAACGGAAGAACCCGTAACCTTTATCCTTTAGATGTGCACTAAGTAAACGTCCGGATTAATGTAATTAGATACTTTACACTAGACAAACCCTATACGACAGGCTCGATCAATATTTGTTTTTCTTAACATCATTTTAGAATTATAAAGGATAAAATTTTTAAATATAATAAAAAGACATATAATTAAATAATAATAATTTTTAAATATAAAAATTAAAATAAGTAATTGAATTACAACTAAGACCATTATAAATAAAATAATAATAATAATGAAGAAAAAATACAACATAATTTATTTTCCTTTTCCTAACACTTTATTAGAGCAGTCCAAAAGTTTTACAATAACAACTTAGTAAAAATCACGTTGATATATAAATTTGAAAAAGTCTAATAGTATGTGTCTTTACCCATCGAAATAACACAAAAGTTTTACACTGATAAATTTATTAATTAATCGGTAGATTTTTGTAATTAAACAGTTTTTATAAACCAAAATAAATAAATTAATTTTTATTTAATAGTCTTTTTTTAAATAAACTTTAAATTTTTTATAAGTCAGGACATTGTTCCTCAATTATTTTTCAAAATTTTTAATTTTATTTTGTCTCTAACCAGTTTTATGACGGTGTAATAAAGGTTAAACATTTTAAACCTTAAACTATACACAAATGATCTATTATTAGAAATACAAAAAGGAAGTGTTTAATAAAAAATATCGAATAAAATGTTTCTAAATATTAAAATTAATTATCTATTTTTTAATGCCAAAAAATATTAAACATATTCAAATTATTTTTCTTATAAAGTGCTAACTTTTCTTATATAAAAACACAAATCTAAATGTTATTTCTTTATCACGTTCTTATATTATGTATTTTGAATTTATAAACAATCAAACAATTAATAATTTAGATTAAATATTTAATTTTCATGTAATATAAATTATAATATAATTGTTAATTTTCAACTTTAAAGATAAGATAAATGTTTATCCATAGTTAAATAATAAAAATTATTTTTTAGAAATTCTTTCTAAAAAGTATCTTTCGTTACTGTTAAATGACCGTTTCATCACAATAATTTAAGTTATTGCATAAGACTAACTTCTAAGACACTCTCTCAAGTGAAAGCCTTTTAGACTTGAAACTTGCACAAATTCACTTTATTTTGTGCTAAATAATAAGTGGGTAGTAGGATTTGAACTCACGACTACTTGATTACAAATACTCTGATATTATGTTAAATAATTATTTCACCATAATAACTTAAACTGTGATGTGAGGCCAATTTAATTGATTTATATATCCACTATCAGTTATTATATAAAAATTGAAGTTATTGTAGTCCCTCCATTTTTATTTAAAAGTAAAATTAATTTGTTAATAATATAATTTAATATCGAGTGAGACGAAGTGCCATAACTGCTTCCGTTGAATGCCTCGGGAAGCTTCCCTCACAACTTTGGCGTTGGAGTCAGCTAAAAGGTACCTAAAACCAGTACAAATAAGAGATCTAAATTTTAAAAAATTTGAGAGCTAATATAAAGTTAAATATAATTTAAAATTAAAATATGATTAAAAGATATTATTTAAAAAATCATTATATAAAAATTAATTAATTTATAATTTTTTTTAATTAATAAAAAATAACTTATTAATTAATAAATTGATTAATTTTTAATAAATTTATTAAAATAAATTGAATCTAAGTGAGAATCACCCACTTTAAGTTTGAACAAAAAAAGATAAACCACAATCTTGACAAAAATCATGAATATAGAGAAATTATTTTATTGGTTATTTAATCAAAGAGATTGAAATTAGTCAATTAGTCAATTATCAATATTATTATATAATCACTTAATTATTTTAATGAAAAATAAAAAATAAAAGAAATGTAACCGAAGTTAACTTCCATAAATTTATACGTCCTCTCACTTGAATGTGAAGAAAAACAAAGATGGCGACAAGAACTAAACTAGCAAGAGCTCTCTCCTCGCTTGTTAACAACGTTAATGGAGCTCGGAGTCTGATGAGATCCGGGTCAATCTCAAAAGGGTTGGCGCCATTTTTCTCGTCGACGGCAGCGGCGATAGTGAGGCAGGATGTGGTAGTGGGTGGCTCAAGGGGAGTGGGGTTGGAGATATTAGGTGTTAAGGATTATGAAGATTACAGAAGGTCCTTGTATGGTGATATCACCCATAAGGCTTTGCTTGTTGATGCTGTTGGTACTCTTGTCGTTCCCTCTCAGCCTATGGCACAGGTAAATGGACATGCAATGTCTATGCTCTCGGGTATTGTGTGTTTCAACTGTCTCTGGTTTTGCATGTTCTGTTTTTTGGGTTTTTTCATGTCTTGGGTTGTGTTTTTATGCATTGATTGAACACTAATGTTGTAAAGTTTATTGCTTTTGCTGAAAAGTTATGGTTTTGATTAATGAGATAATTTGGAAAGCTGTAAATTTTATTCACTTTCTGGGATCATCTGGTTCATTTAAAGAATTGAAGTAGATGAATTTGTTCTGTAAATGAATGTACTTGATGAATTTTCTTCTTCTTCTTCTTTTCTGGGTTATTGATGCAGAAAGTTTACACCTTTTTTTTTGTGTATTGTAGAATTATAAAAGTAAAATTTAGACAGTCATATTAATTGCTTTCAATTTCTCTTCTTCAGATATATAGACAGATTGGGGAAAAATATGGGGTTGAGTACTCAGAGGATGAGATACTGAACAGATACAGGAGAGCCTATGGGCAGCCCTGGGGCCAATCTCGTCTCAGGTCTGTTACTGCATTTCTCTTTCAGTTTGACTCTGTGTTGTAGTGAAATTAAAAGTTCTTCTTTTTCCATGATATTTCTCTGTCATATTTACATGTTCTTCCGATTTCTGATTGTTTTTTTCTAGACCAGAAAATGAAAATTATGTTCATTTCTTTGTGTTTGGAATCTCGACTTTTAGATTAATTGGTTTTCAGTTCACATGTTTTCCGTGGAATCTGAAATTTTATTGCCCTCTACTGCTTTACCCTTGAATTATATAAGTTCCTTCTGTGACCTGAGCAGTATGCTTGTGCTGTCTCGAGATGTTAATGAACGAATTACTACTTTTCAATATATAAATTCGATAATGGCAAAGAAAGAAAGAGGATTGAATCAACAGAGTACACGATCTACTCAGATCTATGAAACTTAAGGGAAGAACAAATTGACCGAACTAGTGTGGGAAGTGATTTGAGAGTGCCTCAAATTGCTTCTCATTCAAATTGTTTGGTCATGTTATGCGTCCATAAATTGTTGGAAGTTTCAATGAGAACAAAAGGGCGCTAGTCGTTGAATATGTCAATCAAGATCTTCCTGAGATCTGTCAATCTAGCTACACGTTGTAAAAGTGTATATTGTCCGTATCGCACCAGACAATTTTGGCTCACGCAAACGTGTTTAAGATTAACTATTTGCTCCAAAGTACTTAAAACGTTTGATTTCTTGAGCCATATTTCAAACAGGGGATATGATGCAATTTTCAAACAGCAATCGAAAACTTTTCAGTTCTTCAGTTTTCTTTGATGAGATTTTGTTTCTACTGATTAAGATCAGTAGCCATGAAGTCTACTATCTCATACTAGTTTGTTTCAGATATGTGAATGATGGGAGACCCTTCTGGCAATATATTGTTAGTTCATCCACTGGCTGCTCAGACTCTCAGTACTTTGAAGAACTTTATGACTACTATACCACTGAAAAGGTATGGTTTGATTCTGTACCATTAATAGTCTTCTTTTCTTTAATTTATTGCAGAGTACAAACATTTACTTTTTGTGTATCCTTGTTATGGTAAAGGCTTGGCACCTCTGTGATCCTGATGCCGAAAAAGTATTTACATCTCTTCGAAAAGCAGGTGTAAAATTGGCTGTTGTGTCAAACTTTGACACTCGGCTTAGACCTTTGTTACGGGCTTTAAAATGTGATCATTGGTTTGATGCAGTGGCAGTTTCAGCTGAAGTAAGTCTATTCTTCTAATCTCCTTTGATTGCTACAGCCCCACTTGCAATTCTCACTTTGAATCAAGAGAGTTTTGATTGTTTCGAGTCAAATTAAGTAAACATAGTCAAAATATGTGCAGCTGTTGTAACTTTCATCTCATTTGATTGATTTATTGATTGATAAGAAGTCTTATTGTCTTGCGACTCCTCTGTGCCATAACTTGGAAAGACACTGAAAAGCGTTCAATTCTAAGTTAGTTTGCTTGCAAAATCATCTTCATCTTTTCCTCTCCCCCTTCCACAGGTTGCAGCAGAGAAGCCAAATCCTACGATATTCCTCAAAGCTTGCGAGCTGTTGGGGGTAAACCCGGAGGATGCTTTACATGTAGGCGATGATAGAAGGAACGATATATGGGGTGCACGTGATGCAGGCTGTGATGCTTGGCTTTGGGGAAGTGATGTTCACTCCTTCCAGGAGGTAACCATAGACATTTTGTGATGAACATTGCTTAGATCAGATTTGTTTGGTAATATTGTCCAGTTTGTTTGTTTTTTCGATCAGGTGGCACAACGGATAGGCGTCCAGGTCTGAGATGATCTTCATATGAATAACTCAGAGGTAGCTTTGTATATATTTACAGAGTTAGCTTAGCTTTCAAGAAGAACTCGTATAGTGTTCTATGTTTATAGTTATGTCTGAACTGGTTTTGCCAAAATGCCAAAAAGATGTACTCCTACTTTCTGCACATGTAGTCCAATCTTTAAACGCAACAAGAGAGGATTACCTCTTAAGTACGTGATTCCATACCTTTATATATCTTAGGCTTGGCAATAGCCCGAGCCCGAGCCTGGCCTGGTCGATCAAGTTCAGGTCAAGCTTGATTAAACATTTTCTAAATTTAAAAATTATATTTTATCCAAGACAATGCTATTTTACTTTAAAAATTTTAACTTCAGAATTTGAGCCGAGTTTGGCCAGGAAGATCAAGCTTAAGCCTTAGCCTGACTAAAAGTTCAAAATTTAAAAGAAAATACAAATAGAGCTCAAGTTGGTAATTTATTGCTTAAGGGGATGTGATCTTCTGTGCTAGCAACTTGCGGAGAGGTTTGCATACTATTATAAACTTTTGAATGTCTTTGTAATTGTTCGATGTGGGATTCCTGACACACCTTTCCTCAGTCCAGAGCAGAACTGGACATTTGATGAACATATTGGGCAAAGGGACATAACCAGGCACCGTCCCAAACCATCGAGACAAACTGGCTCCGATACTATGTTAAAAAGTACCTAACTCACTCCCAAAAGCTAGTTCAAGAGGGGGAGGTTTGCACACTATTATAAACTCTTGAATGCCCTCATAGTTGTCCGATGTGAGATTCTTGACACACCCCCCTCAGTCCAGAGCAGGATTGGACATCTGATGAACACATTGGGCAAAGGGACATAACTGGACATCGCCCAAAACCATCGAGATAAACTAGCTCTGATACCATGATGGAAAGTGCCTAACTTACTCCCAAAAGCTAGCTCAAGAGGGAGAGGTTTGCATATTATTATAAACTCTTAAATGCCTTTGTAATTGTCCGATGTGAAATTCTTAACACTGGCCTAGTCTGTGCCATTGAATCCTGACTATCATTTATGTTTGCTCAAGTATAATGTAATAGCTATAGTTTCGGGAGAACAGATTCTCTGTTTCACTTTTCCTGTGCCATGTGTGAAATGTGTGGATGAGAATGGTGGAATAGAGTTCGCACATAGGGAGTGGAACAGAGGATCCCCTGAAGGATGGAAAAAGAAAGGTAAAGTCGGAGCCACCACCCTCTTCACGATTTTGGTCATGATGGAATTCGAACAAGGAAATGTAGAAAGCGAAATGTGCAAGGAAGCTTTGACTGAACCTGCTATAATACCATCAAGAAGACGAGAGAAAATATTCTTCTCATTATCATAAGAAAAACAGGATTACAAGGCTCCTCTTGTCCCTAAAATCTTTCCTACCATAATTACAGAATATCCTATTTTACAATATTGTTCGTGCCCTTTAATCTATTTTGAGTTGCTTGTGCCCCATGTGCGCAGGAACAATTAACATGAATGATTTTCCAGTTCCTGAGAGGGATGAAGCTTTCCTCTACCGGATTGAACATAGCAAGCTGTGAACGATCAAACTCTTGTGCCGGACCATTAACCTTGAAACTCCACCCCTTTATATAATGACCAGACAGGCTTGCTTGATCACAAGTGGATATGCCTACGTACATTTTCTTGGAGATCCTTGGTGTTAGATCTTCTGCTACTGAAAGTAGAGGACGACTTGGTTTTGGAACACTTAAAGGAGATAGTGTAACATTTAGCATCTTTACTATTCCATCATACTCTATCCAAACTTGGAATGGTTCACCTTCTGTGAGGTCTACCTTTTGAAGGTATCCATCCATGTCCGAGAAGAAACCCAAAGGAGAGGAACCGATCAAAGTTGTATCCTTTTCATTTCATTGATCTCCAAAAGGGTGTCATTCGTATCTATAAAACCTTCAGTATATTTGATTCTTGTGCTAAACACGACCGAGAATATATGGGTAGATTCATAATCTGACAAAGTGGCTAAAGGATGTGGCTTTTTAGAGGATATAAAGAAAGAGATTCCATCTCTGGACATCACTGGAAAGCGAAAGTTCATTAAAAAAATAAAAGTAGTAGAGAAAGAGACGGAGTTGGTTGAGGGATGCTTGAATTCAAATGGTAAAGAGTACAAAACTTGACCTGTATGGTGTCCGGGGGCGTTGATACGCTTGACAGTACCCGTCTCATCAATCTCAGAGACACCATCGAGCCTCAGATGCCTGTGAAAAGTGAATTCTTAATCACTGTGGTAAGTACAGATCTTTTGTCTAATTTTTATGATATTTTATTGTATCCAGTAAATTTCAGTCATTTATTTATGCAGGTTCTACGTTTATCCGCATAAATAAATGGTTAAGATTTACTAAACACAATAAGACACCATAAAATTAAACAAAAAATCTTATTCCCATGATAGTAACAGGCTGCTATTTCTGTGAGAAAAAGAAGCATAAAAAATCTCCAAGACATGGCTGAATTTAAAATCAACAATCAAAGATTTAATTGAATTTGATAATTACAAACATGATCTTGGCCATTTTGAGAGAAAGGCAACCTTTAAAGTGGACACCACCATTAACTGACTTTGCAAAGAAATTAAAGGAATAGCAGTGTGACCCCACCATTGACTGACTTTGCAAAGAAATTATAAGGTGACCACCGGCATGGACATGCACTTTAGACATTGGAGAAATAAGTTTTGGTAAAGCCAAACCTAAACTTGAGTTTGAAACCGATTAAACTTGGATACATAGATTCTAACTCATGTTCCCTCTCTTTTAGATTGAAACTTGAGCTATATAATGTATGTATGAAAATACTTTAAATCAAGTTTTAAGTTGAATATACTTGTATTAACATTCAATTCAAGATCGAATCTATTTTTGAATTACCTCATATTTGAATCCAAACTTAGCTTAAAACCTTTAAGAGAAGTCAGTATTACATAGAAAAATTAATTATAGATTTCTTTTCATTAATATTTGCGATTCTAAATAAGATCGGTTTAAGTTAATTCAAAATTATAGGATTTATTTCTATCATATCAGAAGGGTTGTTGTATAAAATGTATTTCTAACTAATTGCTCATAGATCTTATATGTTTCTGTACGAAGAAGAATTCGTGTCACAAGGAGATTCTTATTTTTACAGATGTAGTTCGAAATTAGACTTTAAAACTTTTGCGGTATGCTAATTGTTAAAGGAACGAGTAAACGATTTCAAACTAGAAATAGCTCCTCCTGCGAAATGAATGATGCTTCAAGTTCACGTGACATGGAGGCCCAGAAATTCCATTTGGTCCAAGTAACCAAGTCGACAATTCGAAAGAAACATATATCAATAAAGTTATTAATAGCTTTCTGTCTTCAGCTAAACTATTATTCTAAGTTATGAAACAAATTTTAACTTTTATTTAATAATATTAAATATTATTATTAATAAAAATATAGCTTGTGTATTTAAGTAAGCGGAATAACTTAATTACATTAAAATATTATTTTTAGAAAAAAACACTTAAAATTTTGTATAAATATTAATTAGGCATAGTCTAATATATTTTCCACAAAAGATTGAAAAAATTTGATAAGAATTTTATGTAAGTATAAATATCATAAAATTTTGTATGACACTCTCTTAAATTGAAATTACTTTCAGTTTAATCAAACTAAGTTATAATCCATAGTGCAAACGCCAAGAGCACTTCTAAGCTCTATGGATGCAGACTTTGATGGACTTGGTGAAGATATCAGCAACTTGATTTTCACTCTTGCAATAAACGACATCAATTATTTCTTCCTTTGTCTGATCTCTTAAAAAATGAAATTTGACATCAATTTGCTTACTCCTTCCATGTAAAACATGATTCTTTGAGAGCTTGATAGCTGGGTTGTTGTCACAATAGAGAGGAGTGGACCTTTTTGTGGAGAAGGAAACTCATCGAGAATGTTTCTCATCCAAATTACTTGACAAGCATAAGAGGTTGCTACTACAAACTCAACTTAGGTGGTTGAGAGAGTGATAATCTGCTGCTTTTTGGATGGCCATGAAATAGCTTCAGAACCCAATAAGAACACAAATCCAGTTGCATTTTTCCTGTCATCTGGATCACCTGCAAAATTGCTATCTGAAAAACCAATTAATTTTGTTTGCTCTTCTTGCTTGTAAAAATTCCAAAATCAATGGTGCCTTGCAATTATCTGAGAATTCTTTTGGCAGCCAACAAATGCACTTCTTTCGGTTGTGTTGAGATATGGAGCCTGATAATATATTTTGGACTTTATATCAGGCCCACGATACGTTATGTCTTTTGTATCCTCCTGGGCGTATAAATATGTTCTATTCTCCTAGTGTACTTGTCTTAGCTGCCGTGGATGTAGCCATATTATTGGTGAATCACGTAAATCTGCGTGTTTGTTTATTTCCGTACTTGTTTCTTTGATTATTGTGATTGATCGCTCATAATAGGTTGCTCCATGCATCTACTAATAAGGTTGACAGAATACATAATATTCGGCCTACACTACAAGAAAAATTAGTTTCAGCAACTATTATTAATGGTTGCTAAAAATAAGAAAATGGTCGTTAAAAGTTATAGCGACCAAAATCGAGTTGGTCACAGGTGGTTACAACAGGGTTGTTACTAAAAGTGCTCAGTGACGAGTTATTACGTTGGTCGT
>JANZLX010000211.1:2384307-2399555 GCA_025531955.1 Erythroxylum orinocense
TGTAATTTAAATTTTTTTATGTAGTGAAATTTTATTCTAATCTCATTTATAATATTCTAATTTTACATTAATTCAACAACAATTCAAATTTATATTTAAAAATTTACAAAATTAAAAATAATCAATTAATAATAATCTTTTCTATGATTTATAAAGGTTTTCCTCTTCTCTCCTTTAATATATAAAACTTTAAAATAAAATTTTGATTTACTATTGATAAGATGTAGAGCAAACTAATTTATCACATTAGCAATACTTCAAAATTTCCCCTTTTCTTGAATTCTTCAAACGTTAATATGAACAATGTTTCAAATTTTCCCTTTTGTCTTAGAATTCTTCAAACGTTAATTACTCCATTCTCAACCGATTAAGTCTCCATTCCAACTTCCATGTAATGGTTTCATTCATTTCAATGTCACGCCTAATAAGCAACCGATTAAGTCTCCATTCCAACTTCCATGTAATGGTTTCATTCATTTCAATGTCACGCCTAATAAGAGCCATTGATCAGGTCTTAGATTCCCTCACATTTCTCTGATTTTATAAGCAAATCAGAGGATTTGTTAGATTGATTACGTTCGGTTGATCTTTGGCTCTATCAGTCCCTTTCTAATTATATATACAAATACGTCCGAAAAATACTTCCAAGTTGGTGCATTGGAGATCTCTAGGTGCATGTATTCGTTTTTGTACTTAATAATCGGCGTGCGCTTGTTTTTTCTAGTGAGATGAACCTTTTTGTCTTGAGTGATATTGGAAAACCTACATATGATATTGACTATAGATACATTGAGGTTTTGGACCAGAAAAGAGAAACACTCTAAATTAATTTTTGACACGATCCTATTGTCTGTGAAACAACAACTCCTTTTCAGTTGTTGAAATAAGGTTACAAGTAAAAATCAATCTTAAATATCGGGTAGAACCCCATATATTTGTAATAATTATCTATCATAGATATGAAGCATTTTATTGGGATTATGATGGCAAATACATAAATAAATATATTGGTTCAGTCGGATTTTGCTGAACAGGAATTTCGTTGTTCTGATCCATTATCCTTAGCAGTTTTGGATGATGAGTATCTGCAAAACAGATGAAGACATTTCGGGGGTTGATTCCCGGAAGGTCCCTCCAACGCTTAAGTCAATATTTTGAGAATAGTTTGGTGGTTAGAGTAGGAAAGAAGCTAGGGTTTATGTCGCGTACCTCTATCATGACAGAATAGTACCTTATATATGCCGTAGATTGCCATTAGGTTTAGGTCTTCAAGTAAGTCTTAGTGTTTGCATGGGAGACGACCTCTTACTACTGGGCCATCAACACCCGGGCTTGGAGTTGGGCCTCATTAGGCCGACCCGACCAGACTCTAACATCTAATAGGCCGAGCGGGTTGAGAACATGTGAGGATGGGCGGTAGGCCTGGGCCTAGTACAACCGACCCAACCACATATAATTTGGTTATTGGAGAAAATAATTTTTCTGCAAAGTATTTTTAATAAGGGACCAATTACATGACCATCATGGTCATTATTATTAAATAAGAAATGTTTTTTTTAAAATAATTTTTTACTATTTATATTATTTATGACCACCAATATCTACCCATTTACGATTATAAAACTTTGTTTTTCATAACTTAATTGTCTATAATCAAATATAGGACAAACAATTAATTCAAATTTAAAGTTATATGCAAAGCCAGTAGTACAATTCCTTCGTAAGCATTACTATCCAATAAAGCACTTCTGGTTAAAAACTCCATAGCTAGTAAGAAAAACAGAAGAATTTCTTTTAAATTTACAAAAGACGCCCATGGTAAGCTAAGAGGGTGCTCTATGGGACAACGTAGGTAATAAGTCTTATGTCTTGTGTCTATTGGATCTTGTCGGTACAATAAAACAAATCCCCCAACAATCGGTTTTGATAGACAAAGCAAACTCTAGATTTATACGCAATGATCTTGCTGTCGTTGTACGATACAATGAATGGTCCGAGCACACATAATTCAATAGTCACGAGTGCTCTGGTCCCCTTGTTTCAGGCTATATGTCATCACACACCACACGCTCCTTGATTTTCTTACACTTGTGTCCCCTTGACAAAATAACAGTGCTTGGAAGTGTACGACTCCATATTTCACATTCACTCTTTAATTTCATTGATGCCCAATTAAGTACCCTCTTGTTCCTTACAAAGAGGAGTGTAATCCAGACTCCTCAATCAAGTTTGAGTTTAGCCTTAAATTTGATAATTTCTTTTTATTCAAAAATATTAAATTATTTAAGTTTTAGTTAGATTGATTCTAAGTTATCAAGGCAAAATGAATTTAACCAGCATATGAATTAGGTTAGAGTTCATTAATCAAACTCAAACTTATAAAGAAAATTAAGCTTATCTTTAAACCTAAGGAGCTCTCAGCCCATCTCGAACAATGTGAACACTATATACAAAACAATCTAATTGAGTATTCGTCATTGTAGATATTTTGATAATACTTCATAGTGAATTCACCCCTAACTTTGATTGGAAAAGCATCAGTGACTGGCACCAACAATTTGAGAAAATAATGTGAACTGATAAAAATGAATCGATCAATCACATTCAAGAAAATTCTTGTACGATATTCTTTTCTGATCATGTTGTTGTAGCTAAGACTATCTAATTAAAGTGAGCATTAATACGGCAAAGTTCACTTAATCTGTCTCTTTATGTCTATGCATTACAGCACCATCGCCTGCTCATGAGAAGCATAAATATATACAAGCCACGCCATTAAATTGAGCACTTTGAGTGGTCCTTGGGGATTACCTGGTCTTTTTGAGGACAAAAAAATGCTTACCCTCTTCATGTGATTGGTATTTTGGGTCAATGTTCTTGTGATTTTTTTTTTGTCTCTATCTTCTGGTGGCTAGCTATACAGAGCCCTTTATCGTCTGCCTCGCTGGGAATCATGACATGCATTGCGTGATGAACATGCATCTCTCGATTTGCTTTTATTTGGAGTAGGTTCATTGTTCTTAGAAGTAGCAGCTCATTGTTCTCAATCCTAAGGGCGCTGAACATAGGTAGCTAGCTGCTTCTTATTGAAGCTCTACAAAGCATGAGAAAAGAAACAAAGGAAAAGAGAGTAGCAGTCGTGGAATTGTATAAACATCAGTCTACTTTAGAAGGCAAAGTGAAATATGCTTGTCGCAATAGTACACAATCGAATATAACCAGCAGTCCATAATTTAAAACTTCCTAAGTATGTTTAGGGGAAGGTTTTTGCAATTCCTTTTAATCAATAAATAACCAATGAACAAGGATTACATAATTTCCTTCAAACACCAAAATAATCAACTCCGAACTAGAATTGGAAGTTTCTTTCTGATTCCGAAGAAGGGATTGTATGGGGAGATAAAAACATTAAGTTGAATTCTTATTTTCTTGGAAGACCTAGTCAAATAAGAAAATTCTTAAGCTAAGAAAAGTGTTTAATGACTTCAAAGGAATTGAACAAGAATTTGCATTTTCAAAAAATGTCTAAAATTTTCACCGTAAAACTGATATGATAATTCATGTCAGGAGACAAGCTTAAGAGCTAAACCTAACTATCTAATTCGTTACATGACCATAAGTAACAGTAATCAATCATAATAGTACTGTGCTTCTAGATGGGACTCAACTCCAAAAGGCTAAATTCAAATGCATCTTCTTGGCTTAATGATGTTATGATTACTATTATTTTTAATGTACAATCACATAAATGACTAGCAATTAGTTGAATAAGGTATTCAAGTGGGGTATATATAGTACAACCTACTATGACCAGAAACGTCCCCCTAAAATCCCATCTAGTCGTCCCTTTCGCTCTCTCTTTTCTTTATAAAACACTATCTTTTCTTTATATGCACTTTGGTTCAGCAAATCAATCCCTTCGGCTTTGATCATGTTCTGGGGCAGAAAGTTTCATGTTGATCAAGTACTTCAGGTTGGTGTCACTCATGGCTATGGTTTTGATCACCATCTTCGTCCTGTTCCTACCGTTAGTGCTGCCTCCTTTGCCTCCACCACCATTAGTCCTCCTCTTTGTACCGGTTATTATGATGAGCTCAGTTGCTTTTCTCGCGTTTTCTCCATCTAAGGTGCCTGATATATCTCCTGCTTATGTTTAAACCAGACATTTTGGTCTGTTATTGTATGTAGATATGAACTAATTGAGGCCTCTGCCAGCATCTTTCAATTGATCATATCTTTTTTAAGAATTTATGATGTTTTATTTCATGTCTGATGTAAAAGTTTATGGATTTAAAAGAACAACCTATTACCTTAGATTTATTGTCCTTCATATTGTGAATTGAAGCATAAACTACTTGTTTTAGAAACTGCAAAAGATCATTAGTGCATGTAAGTTTATTCCTTAATTACTACATCTCTATGATTTCAGAAACAATTCCTTTATTAGTTAAGAATAAGACCACGTACTATTAGATCTTCTCATATTTCATATTTTAACGAAATTTTTACTGAATTGTTGCTGTAGTTAATTTATATAATATGTCGTAATATACATCAAAAGTTTTGGATTTGAAGGAAAACCAACAATTGGTTTTTTTTTCTTTGTTATACTTATATAGCGAAAATTGAAACCTAGAGATTGTTAGTTGCTTCGTAAAATAAAAAGATTGAGAGTGTAGGGAAGATTATGCCTTAATTACTGGGATGACTGAGTCGATGATAATATTAATGAAACGAATGGGTAAAGTATATCCTTGACCAAGACCAGATGTTTCTGACTCTGAGTTCCAAAAGTCTAAGGTAGATCACATGCAGTTGCCGCAGTTTGGTTCCTACCAACCAAATCAAATATCTTCTCCACTTAAACAATCGTGTGAATTGATCGTTTAGTTTCATGGATCCATCTTTTTATATTACAGATTTGATTTCACCGGAACCATTGCGTTTGATATTGAAAAAATTACGATAAATTGCGATAACAAATCCTACATAAACTTTAAAGCATTGGATTTTAAAAGTACACTAGAGAAGGCAATAATTAAAAAATTTAATGAATTCGACTCGTTAAATTATAAAAATTTTGAATCGTTCAATTTTTAACTTTTTAGTGCAATTTACTTTAATAATTTATGTTGATAAAAATTGATTAATTTATTAATTAATTGATTAATTTTTATAAATTAATAAGTTCTTATAAACTAAAATAAATTAATTACCGTTTATTTAACAATCTCTTATTTAATAGATAAAGATAATATTTTTTATTCATTTTTTTAAATTTTAATTTTGTTTAATCTTTTAACTGATTTTATTACTCTAATACAGGTTGAACTATATATTTAAACCTTAAGCTTCTTGTCTTACCAATTTAACTTCTAATTTGATCTTACTAGGAGAAGACTAAGATTGGGGATAATTTCTTTGAGTTTTACTATATAACTAACGTTTATTTCCATAAGCCAGACCAAAGTTTTCTCCAATTGATGGCTATGATACTTTTTGCTATGCACTACCGTTTCTAAGTTGATGGTATTAGACCAAATCCGTGTAAAAAGTTTCTGCTGAGGAAAGCAGGTAAGGGGAATGAGTAGTGTACTACAAATCATCAATTGTCAATGCACATTCTCAAAGATAGACTGCTAGTTCTCTGTGATTGTCTTCTTTAGTACATGCAAAAATAAAAAAAAGTTTCCAACAACCTTCATCATGTCTATAAAGAAATTTCCGAAAGACTTCATGTTGAAGGCAACCATATTTTTGCCTTAATGAATACATGATAATTCTCAATCATCTCCCAATTTCTTAATTAAGGGTATTGTTATAATACTACAAGAAAAGTAAGAATTAGCGACGAAAAATTATCAACGGAAAATAAAACGTAACCCATTAGCGACGGAAATCTAAAGTCGACGTAAAAAATTCATTTAGCGACGGAAAATAAAACGTAACCAATTAGCGACGGAAAAAGGAAAAAGGAAAAAAAAAAGGTTAACCTTACCAATTGTTCTAAAGTTCCTGAAATTATTAAGTCTATATGTTATTGTACAAATATATTTGCAAAACAAAAATGAAACATTTTTATTTGAATACGATCAAATTCAAAGATTGATTCAGGTGCTTATAGCTTATAAGTGTACATTTAATATTTTCACATTTTTTAATATACAATTTTAGTTAGTGTTTTTTATCCAATTAGTATATTTACTAATAAAATGAGAAAATACGACTCCAAAATGAGGTTTTAAACTATTTATTTTATTAAATTATAAGTTTTAATGAAACTTTATTTTTTTTCCAAGACAACAATAAGAGATTAATTCAAGAAAATGATCCAAATATGTTATATTTGAAGGGAAAAGAATAAACTAATTTACCTCAATATTATGCAATTTGAGTTGGTGACATTGCCCAACTAGTATAATTACTAATAAGATGAGAAAATACGATTTCCAAATGAAAACAATGAGGTTTTAAACAAATTCTTTCATCAAATTATAACTTTAAAGGAAACTCTACCATGGTCAATGCGTCAAAAGAGGTTAATTCAAGAAAACAACGCAAAAATGTTATTTGAAAGGATAAAGAAATAATTAATTACTCAAGAAATTAAATGTGAATTAATTTTTAAGTGTACGGAAATAGCATGTAAAGGTGACACTTTTAATGTATTAAATATATTTTCTTTTACATAACTTAGCCTAATACTAATGTTCAGTCGTACACAAAAATTTAAAAAGATAAAGCAATCACAAATTTATAATATATTAATTATAAATAAATAAATTAATTAATCATTTATTATTGTAAATTAATAAGTTTTTATAAACCAAATAATTTATTAATTAATTGGTTAATTTTTGTAAATTAATAAGTTTTTATAAACCAAATTAATTAATTAATTTTCATTTAACAATTTCTTTTATAATTAAACTTCAAATTATTCTATAAATAAAAACAATATCTTTTAATCATATTTTAAATTCTTTAATTTTATTTAATCTTTACCTAATTTTATGAATATCTAATACTAGTTGAATTTTTTAAATTTTAAATCTTTTATCTTACTAGTTTAATTTTCGATTCAAATTTTAAAACATTAGTTAAGTAATAAATCGGTGGCACTTGAAGCAGTTTTTTTAACTACAAAAAAATTCTTTGAAAGAATGGAAATCCTATAAAAATTAAAATTCGCCTGTAATTTTAGTATGATGATATATAAGTATTTTACTCGCATCATTTTATCTACGTATTCAATATATAACTATAAGTTGTCTTCTTTATTTGTTTGCATATATATATATATATATTTATACGTGTGTATGTGTATATATATATATATAAACATACATACGTATAAACTTATTAGAACAAATAAGATAATAATAAATTTAGAAGAGGTAATTCTAAAAAACAGAAATTCTGTAAAAAGTAAAACACAATTGATCCTGTTATTTTATATGCATTTGCAGAAATTGCCAAAAGCTTTGCTGAAAAACTTTAGAAATCTTTTAAGAGTATTCCACACATAGAAATATTTCTTGAGAGTATTTAATTTTAATAAATAATATGATAATGAGTTTATGTCGAAAAAGACCATAAAATTCAATATATTTATAATATGTAGACTGTAGTAGAGAGTAGGCCTTCCTTCCTACTAAAAGAGAATTTATAAATATTTGGTTATATGATTGTCAACAACAATGTAACTAGTATACAAGACTCTCCGTTTTATGAAAGTCTAATTAAGGAGGATCATAATGTACGTAGCTTTTTTTTTTGTACTTTTACAAAGAGACTGTTTTTATAACCTGATTGTGTTACTGCAATTAAAAAAAGTCAATAATTTTTTTATTTGTATTTTCTATAATTTCATTATATTAATTATAATCTCACGAAGCAATATGTACAATATCTTCTATTATTATTACAAGTACTTAAAATGAGACTACATTTTAAAATAAGACTACATAACTAATGTGTGAAAAGTGTATTAATCTAATGTATTTAAATCAAATACAGCCATAAAGTCTGCATTCAAATGTGAGATTGAACACATTGAACATCATATATATTAGGGTTAGTAAAGAGATAAATCGTATAAAGCTTAACTCAAACCTAATTTTTTTTAAGAGTAAACCTACTTCAAAGTTCAGTTAGACTCGAATTATTAGGTCTAATTACTCGAAATTGAACTTTTGGTAAAAATAATATTGTTTTTTATACTTTGATCAAATTAATATCATTTGGGTCTAGCTGGTTTATATATGTACAAATGCACAAAGGGGATATTTTGAGACCTGATCTGAATGGTCCAAACAATTCAATTATTTGTTTAAAACGACGTCATTTTACTTAATTCATTTAAGTTTGAGTCATGCTTAAACTACACTATTTTAGAATCAGATTGACAATAAATTCATTCTAATCCGACCTATTGCTAGCTAACATATAAGTACAAATGCACATAAGGGATAGTTTGAAACCCGGTTTGAAATGTCCAAGTCGTTTAACTATTCGTCTCAAATAATGTTATTTTGGTTAGTTCATTTAGGTTATATTTAGTTGGATGTAAGATTTTTAATGGAATTGAATGAAATGGTTTATAAAGAAATAAAAAATAAATTAATATAATATTAGAAAATTGTTAGTTGGGATGGATGGAAAGGTTCATAATATAACATATTTAAATGTTATTTGAAAGAAAGGTTTATAATGTAATATAATAAAAAGTTGTTTATCATTTTACAATCCATCCTAAACCCAAATCGGAGGTTTTTCATTTTCACTGTTTAAAAAAGAATGAGATGTAATATGAAACTCTCCGCTTCCATCTCATTCCATTTTATTTCATTATAAATCTTTCTTTCAAACAATAGAATAATATTTTATTTTATTTCATTTCATTAATAAACTTCCAACCAAACGTAACTCTAAGTTTGAATCATGCTTGATTAAATTGAGATCTACACTACTTATAAAAAAAATTGAGATCCAACACCCTAAATATCAAAACTCAACCTAAAAAGATCTCATAATTGAACTGAGATCAAGTTGGGTGAAGGGTAACTATCAATAAAAGGTACTGGGGACCAATGGGAATTCAGCAACACTGCATTGGACATAATTAGAAGAACACTCCGTTCCTGCTGGACAGTGACATCGGCGGAAATTTAGTGAGACAAAGAAAAAAAACAGGAGAGGTCCATTGCACCTGGAACAAAAACAGGCAAGCATCAAAACTACTTGTTATCGATTGAGACATCGGTTGTTTCACACAGCAAATGGTATGTTCATACGTACAACTTTTTCATATATATTGATAATAATTTTGGCTAGAGATAACAAATACGATATCTCATTGTTCTAATTTTTTAGAAGAATTCAAACAGAAACGATAGACATTCTTCTGAATTGCGTACTATTTCAAGTACAAAATTGTCTTGTACTGTATTGGTTTACCGTCATAAAAATAATTTGTCAAATTTATAGATTAAGAAAAAACTGAAGTGTTAGATTAAAAAATATATATTTTAGGTTTAAATATTAAAATATTATTAATATTAAATTTTATGTTTAAAATAAATATTTTGTGTTAATTTTAATAAATAGAGCTATTGAATTAAAATTTGAAATATTCTCAATTTTATTCATAATAAAAATCTAAATTTAATTATATAAAATATAGGGACTATTCATAATGTAAAAAATAATCCTAACTGATACTGATATTGAATTTATTATTATATATGATTGAATTTATTGTTATCCATATTTGAATCATATTGAGAGATCTTTGCTTTAAATATCGAAAGGTTAAACATTCTACATATTTTGGTGCAATGGTAGGTACTCAAAACCAAAGGAAAGGTTAAAACCACATTCCAAGAAAATTATTACATAATAGAGTGAAGTAAAAATGTAATATAAAGTTGGTATTTTAATGAGATGGCATGCATATCTTTGAATAATCTCCTTTATTAGGTGTGAAAAATCGTAAAAATGTGCAACTTATTATCATCAACGACATTCAAAAAAAGGATACATGTATCTAAAACTGACACAAGCGGTTAGGCTGGGAATACTTAAGAGCGACAACTCTCTGTAAAGAAGTCGAGAATGCCGTCAAAATGGAAGGAGAATGACTGAATGAAGACGGATCATTGTCATTTTGGAGTTGGACTTTTCACGATCCCTTAGTGTTTTGGTTGGTATAACCAAAGTTTCTTATGAATAAATGAATGTAGACAACTTAAAGGAGGCAGTCAGTTCTTCTGCGTTCCACATGAGCAATGGATATTTTCTCCTCCATTTTCAATAATAATTGTACCTGGAGATTTTAGGCAAGCTCTTGCCTCGCTATATCTGTAGTAGTCGTGTCATATACTGCTCTTGAAGTTCCTCAAAGAGTCAAAGTACTTATAGTTAAACCTAGTATAAAAATAAAATAGCAAATTTAACAATTATTTTTTAACAAAAACTCTCCCTATTTTTTAAGTGAATATTCAATCTTATATATAATATACAACAATACTTAATAAAAATCTCATTGATCGAAAAATTTGAAAAAAGTTTAGTAAAACGCAACTTTGCCCTATTTAGCATCTAATAATTTAAAATCAAGTTATATACTGATACTTGTATATCTTCTTAAATCTAAATTCTTAAAATTTAAGGAATTTATATATATAATATATGATAACTTGTAAATTATATAGTTTAATGACTAATAATTTAAAATCAAATTATAAACTCGGTTCAAATAGTTACTTAAGTGTTGAATATTAAAATTAAAGGAATTCTCAAATTTTAGAAATTTATGTTGAAAGTAATAGTTTATTGTCATTATTAATAAAAGAAAATATTTTTAAAATTTTATCAATTAATTATGAAAAACGTTCTTTTTTATCTAAAAAACTTGAGTTCGTGTATTAAACGATCTCATTTACTAGGGTCAAATCTCAAGTTCAAGTCTTTTAATTGATTTTTAGTGGGATGGAGGATTTATTTCAAATATAAGTAGGCATATGAACGAATAATTTTATTGGACAACGCAGTACTATCGTGTCGTAGGGACTTGGAAAACAAATAATGGCGTTGCTTCCTACAAAGTTCATTGAAAAAGACAAGTCATCCCAATGGACCAGCAACGTTCTCATTAAAGCAGTATTCATTGTACATTAATTTGCTGCTTCTTGTCCGAATTCAGTTTCCAGCGCGTGACTTGAATTGTAAATTAACAATATACGGCCTCCCTCCCAGGGGTGATAAGGATGATACTATGTGCAAATCATAAAGTGATAAGGATGGTTATAAGAAGTCTCACAAATTATAGAGTGATAAGGTTGATTGTTCTCACAAAATTATCAAGATATGGTTGATGAAAAGGACTTCTAAAAGTAACAAATTTCTTCAGAAGTAGTAGTTCATTAGATGCAGTAGTTTATTTGATAAAGGACAATCCATGTGTTTCGTTCCTTATCTTATACAAGTGTTATATATGTATTAATCCTTTTGAGGCTTGTAATTAGCATTCGTGAGACAAGAATCAATTCTATAATAACATGATTCTTTTTTAACTGCACCTCTACTTTTTCTCTCTTAATGTTATAGTTTAAAATGTCCCACATCGGTAATGAAAGAAGCTAATGTGGAGTTTATAGGCTTATGAACTCTCCCACCCTTCAAGCTAGCTTTTGGGGTTGGTTCTCTCATAAGACCTATAACAATTGGTATCAGAGCCATTAGTCCTTAGAGTGGTGGACCATGGAGTGGTGGCTCACGGAGTGGTGGTCTGGGAGTGCCAGTCGTGACCAACGTGGCCGTGACCAATGAGGCCATTGGTCCTTATGGGGGGACGAATTTTATGGTTTAAAATGTCCCACATCGGTAATGAAAGAAGCTAATGTGGAGTTTATAGGCTTATGAGCTCTCCCACCCTTCAAGCTAGCTTTTGGGGTTTGTTCTCTCATAAGACCTATAACAATCCTCTGCTTTTTCTCTTGGTATCAGAGTCATGACTTCGTTGTCTTTGAACATTGGAAATTGTCACATTAAAATTCACACAATCCGACTATCCATTATGGAGAGAACAAGCTTTAGGTTTAGCAGAGAGCCAAGATTTGGTTGGTCATCTCACCAATGAAACAACACTTGGTTAAAGTCTGATCGCCTTCTCCGGGGTTGGATCATCGGAACCCTCTTTGAAGAAGCTCTTGAATTTGTCATTAGGTTAGACACATGTAGTTTAGGAAGCATCGAAAGATACTTATGCACAAGATTTTTAAGAGCGAGAGTTTACATTACAACAACAACTGACTTATCTTTGCAAGGATGATAACAAGACCATTGGAGATCACATACGCGTCTTTAAAGGTTTGTGTGACAATCTTGCTGCTATCGAAAAACTTGTACTAGATAGAGAAAAAGTCTTCTGTCTCCTCACAAGTCTTGGTCCATAATATGAAACCTTTACAACGACGATGTTGAAACCTCCAAGACCAACTTACTCTGAGCTGATCTTGCAATTGTAAAATCTTGATCAGCGTCAAAATTGATTTTTTAACCAACCAGATTGGTCTCTGCCTCACCTCACTCCAAATTTAGCCTTCTATAGCCAACAACAGAAACAATCTCAAAGTACTAGTTCAAGGAATCGCAACAATACCTTTACTCCTCAAGTCATGGATTTCAACCACAACAGTTTTGAAACCAAAATCAAAGCTATCCAGAAGACTCAACATGAGCTATATAACAACGAAGACCACCACCATCTCCAAGAGAACGACATGTGGTAGCAATAGAGCGAGACCTGTATTGCAATGAAACATGGCAAT
This sequence comes from Erythroxylum orinocense, assembly GCA_025531955.1. Taxonomy (NCBI): domain Eukaryota; kingdom Viridiplantae; phylum Streptophyta; class Magnoliopsida; order Malpighiales; family Erythroxylaceae; genus Erythroxylum; species Erythroxylum orinocense. Next base: position 2,397,141 of record JANZLX010000211.1, read on the forward strand.
ATTGTGGTAAACCTTGCCATATTGCTAAAATTTGTTGGTGGATAACAAAGCGAACAACTCAAAATGATGAAATTTCACAAACTCTTGTAGCTCTCACTTTAAACAACTCCATTGTTGAAACACAATGGACTTCTGATACAAGAGCTTCAAATCACATGACAAGAAAGCAAGGTATCCTGACTAATATTCATAAATACTCCAAATCTAATGCAATCATAATTGGAGATGGTTCTTCAGATACCTATAACAGGTATTGGTGATTCATATATTAAGCAAAAAGAATATATTTGGCCTCTTCATAATGTTCTTTTAGTTCCAAATCTGGAAAAAAATTTTACTTTCAATAAGTCAATTAACCTCTCAGTTTCCTGTTAACTATGAATTTACTAATGTTGATTTTTGTATAAAGGAACGAAAAATAAGACATTCGTTAGTAACAGGGAAGGGTAACTTGTATATCTTATCTGATGCACCAGAAGCACACTTCTCTCATCGTTTCAAGTCTAACACTACAAATATTTGGCATCAACACTTAGGATACCCTCAAGCTTCAACGGTTTAGTTGTTAAAAATTAAAGGATTAATTGAAGTCCAAGATCCTTTACAAGTTGAACATTTATATAATAGTTGTCAATTAGGAAAACTTAGTAAACTTCCTTTTTCTCCTTCCGAACATTCTAGTTTTAGTATCTTTGATAAGATTAATTATGATTTGTTGGGACCTGCCCTTGTTTTATCTGTTGGCAAGATTAAATTTTATGTATGTTTAGTTGATGTCTTTTCCAAGTATACTTGGATTATTCCATTAAAACATAAATCTGATTTTTGTTGTTGCCTATTTAGCATTTGTTAACTCTAAATTATCATCACATTTTTTTACGATAGGAATTATTCATCAGATTTCATGCCCCTACACTCCAGAGCAAACATGTATAGTTGAGAGAAGGCACATACTTATATGAGAACTGGGTATGACAATGTTGTTCCATAGTCATACACCTCTTTTTTATGGGTAAAAGCCTTTACGACAACAATTTTTCTTCTTAATCATTTACCATTTTCATCTCTTCAATTTGACACTCCATATTTCATGTTACATGGAACTCATCCTAACTACACGTTACTTCGAGTTTTTGGTTCTAAATGTTTTCCATATATATGAGATACAAGAAACCATAAATTTGACCATAAAATTGTCTTGTGTATTTTTGTAGGATATAGAGAAAAGCATAAAGGATATAAGTGCTTCCATCTACCTAGTCGCAAAATTTTCATTTCTTAACATATTGTGTTTAATGAGACTGTTTTTTCTTTTAAATCTTCATCTCTTTCCACGTCTAAATCATATGCTCTAAACATATTTGATTCTTGCTTGCCTTCTTCTAACAATCTTCGTACTCATGTAGTCATTCACAAATGTCTGTATTGACAACTTCCATTCCATTACCATCTGTTAATATTCATAGCTCAGAATCCATACCAAGTTCACCATATGATGCACCTGAGCTCGATAATGTTAGGATTGTCCTTGATCATCTGAGTTCTGAAGATCCGAATTTACCTACCCTACTAACTTACTTATGTTCTGAACACGTGTCTGCATTTGAGTCCCTTCCTTCTATAAATACAACGCCACCTATGAAGCATCAGTTACTCATCCCATGATAACCAGGTCTAAACTTGGAGTTGTTAAACCAAATCCTAAATATGCCTTGACAGTAACCTCGTCTGCTACAATGCCTCGTGAACTGAAAAATATTAAATCAGTCTTATTGCATCCTAGGTGGAAAGCTGCTATACTTGATGAACTTGTTGCACTACATCAAAATAAAGCGTGGAAATTAGTTCCATGCATTCCAGATATGCATGTAATCAGATCCAAATGGATTTTTAAGACCAAGCTACAACCTGATGTTAAATTAGATCATGCCAAAGCACGTTTAGTCACCAAATGATATCATCATATTGATGGTATTGACAACACAGAGACATTCTCTCCTGTAATCAAACCAGGTACAATTCAACTCATCTTAACTATTGCTCTTGTGAGACATTGGCCCATTCGTCAACTCGACGTTAAAAATGCCTTTTTACATGGCAACATTGTTGAAGATATATATATGGAACAACCGTCAGGTATGACTAATCCACAAAAACTTATGTAAGTATGTAAGTGATGGCGTGTCAAACCGATCAAAAATAAATTCCTACTCTAGAACACTTAAGCGAGTAAAGTGGTGAATAGGGTCGAATCCACAGAGACCGGTGAAGTAATTATCTATTTGTGCGAAATCAAAAATAAAAATAAAAATAATAATAATGAAAACAATTGAAATGAGAATGATTGATTTTTAGAAAACACGAAATCACGCAAGCAGAAATTAAAATTGAAGATTGAAACTAATATGAATAAAA
>JANZLX010000211.1:2403831-2433953 GCA_025531955.1 Erythroxylum orinocense
GATATGTTATAATCAAAATTGTTGATCGTTTTAGTATTGAAATTTATGTTTTCTTCTGTGCATGATTATACTTAATTGACCATTTGCAAGTGCTTCCGCGAGTGTATTTCTTTGTGCGTCCCGAGGGTCGGGATTCGGGCCCAGCGGCCCACGATTGTGTCTCCGTTCCGAATAGTTGGGCTCCGAGAACGGGGTCCGGCATCGATGTCCGAGCTCCGGGATCGGGACCCAACAATGCCTCTAGCAAATTAAAAAAGTAAACGACTGTTGAATGATTAAACCAAATGAGAAAGATAACCATGTATACTAATCCAATTTTTTAAGCTAATCATCCAATTCGATTATAAATAAAAGTGATTTAATTAATTGATTATATTATAATAAATTATAAAAATGAAACATATTTATAATTATGATATTACACAAAACATTGCTTTTATTTGATTCACCACACTCACGTCACGTCATGCATGTAAGTACGACGACAGCAAGATAGAGTTCATTGTATCATATCGAAACAAGTTACTATCACTATAATTCTACAGACGTACGTCAGCTTTTTAGACTCTTCTGTTTTCAAACTGTAGTTTGACCTGGTGGAACGCAAAGCATATCCAGCCAAAATAAAGGAACACAATCAGCGCATGCTAATTTATAAATTGTATATTTTAAATAAAATATTTAATAAATTAACTAATTAATATTAAATAATAAATTTGATATAATAATATTTATAAATACGACATATTCCCACTTTAAATCTACCGCAAATAGTTAAAAGTAAAATATAGTCGACTTGAACTTGAAATCTCTAAACTAGTCGATACACGAATAACACATTCGATGAAAGACAAATTCAACTAGTTGAATCACCTTCTTGAAAGTTAATTTACAATTTTGTTTAAGATAAGCATAAATATTTAATTTATTAGGCTAATTATAGTAAAATAACCAAAGTTGTTAATTAAGAACGAACAGTTTCAAATTAAATAAATTTAGTTTAAATACTTATAGATATAACATATTTTCATTCCTCTAAATCATCAAGGTAAATACATCATTTAATCACGACTTGAATATGGAATCTTTAGATTAATAGGTACGCTCTTATCTGGCAAGGGTTCCCTCTTATCACATCGCTTATGTTTTTCGCGAAGGTAATCAGTGTACAAATTTTTTGGCCTGTCCAAGTTCAGGTTGCACCTATTCCGAGAGAGTTTGGCATACACCCCCGCCTGGTCTCCTTCATTACTTGCGCGCTAATATGCAAGGTGTAGCGTTTTGTGGTTAAATCTTTTAGTGACGTAACCAAAAAAAAAAAAGGATTAATAGGTACATACAAGAACAAACACGATGAAAGACAATCTCGACCGCTTATACCACCTCATTGAAAGTTAGTCTACAATTTTGTTTAAGCTAAGCATATTTATTTACTTTATTGGTTTAAATTAATGATTAAATAATTTAACCAGTTTGATTAGTTTAATCGTAAAAATTTTAAACTATTCAACCTTTTAGTTTATTTTTTAATTTTTTGGTTTAATTTATTTTAATAACTTAATTTATTAAGTAAACGATCAATTTTTATAAATTAATAATTAAATTATTATAAACTAAAGTAAATCAATTAATTTTTTAATAATATTGTTTATTGAACTTTAAATTTTCAAGTAATTAATGACTATCTATTTCAATGATATTTCAAAATTTTTAATTTTATCTAATTTTTAGCTAATTTTATAACGATCTAATATAAGTTAAATTTGAAATATTTTATCTTATAAATTTAATTTGTGGTCTTGTTTTTAAAATATTAATAAAGTAAAACAACCACATTTGTTAATTCAGTATTTCTGAAAACATACCTAACACGAGCATTTAGGGTTTAGAACTGGACCTTGACTTGACTGAGCAGCGAGAAGACGGAATAAGAAAAATTCCCATTTTCATCTCTGAATCTGTTGTTAGAATTCGCTGGCTATTAATAACCTTCACCCTCTTTCAATGCCTACTTTAATGGCATGCATGAACTTGGAGCTCTCGCTTTTGACCCGTTTTCCTCTAATTTATTTCACTTGTCCTTTGGCACGGCAGAGATTCTATTAATAGCAACCATGGTGGTTGTGACTTACCCCCAATTCGAATAACTTTCTTAGCTATCAATGTCCATTCACAACCTATCTCTAGACAGGGTCTGTCCTGTAGTCTTGTGAGATAGAATTAAAATGGAAACAAGATGGTAACATCACATTACTGCTTTCGTGTACTGTGTTAGCTTATTTTTGGCATGATCCCAAATGACAAATTTTGGGTTGGTCAAATTTGATCTAATTTAAAATTGATATATTGTTAGAATTTTAAGTCAATTTTAAGTTTAACGAAATGTTCCATAATAAGTAATTAATTCAATAATAAGGTGTAATTTACGATACAATAAGCAATTTTTATTCACAATATAGAGATATATTATTTTATAAATTATAATAATAAATAATTTATTATATATTAACATGTGAATAAAAAAGAAAAGAATAAGGTTGCTGAATTAATGTGACTGCTAAAAAGGTTCATCGAGATACGTACCTAACCTAAAAAGTTGGATGACTTGCGGGTCCTGTACAGGTAAAGCCACCGAACTAGCCTTATTGAATAATTGTCCAAGTCGAAACTAAAGTGTCCTCTCACTCTCACGTATTAATCACAATAATTCCAATAGAATATGGATAAATCTTGTTGTTTATATAATATTTTCTAAAAATAAAGAAATTCCTAATATTTTTATAAAAAATTAGTAAGTATATATATTGTAAAATAATATATTTATTAAAATTTATAAGACTTCAGAATTTCAAAAAGATTTAATTATTTTAAAAGAAATTTTTAAATTTTAAAAAATTATTGGTTAGGCAATTGTTTTAAGTATTTCAAAATTTTATATTTAAAATCTATTAAAGATTTCTGTAATTTTTATTAATTAATCAAATTATAATGTCATATTTCATTATTATTTAATATTACATAACTAAATATTATCAATCTAATTAGTTAAAAATTATGAAAATAAAGTGAAAAAATAAGCTCGATAGCCAATTTTCTCTTTTACATAACTGAAACCGAAGAGGATTATAAAAAGGAGTCCAGATTTTTTGTCCAATTTTTATGTTGTCTTATTATGTCGAGTGAATCTTAGCCATTCATTTATGCGGGCTCTACATTTATTTATGTGAAGCTCACACGGGATCCGCATAAATGAATGACTAAGATTTACTGGATACAATAAGACACCATAAAACTGGATAGAGAATCTTGTTCCTATAAAAAGGAGTCTAGATCTTCTGTCTAGTTTTTATGGTGTCTTATTGTGTCCAGTGAATCTTTGACATTTATTTATGCAAGCTCCACGTTTATTTATGTGGAGTCCACATTAAACCTACATAAATAAATGGCTAAGATTTACTGGAGACAATAAGACAATATAAAAGTGGAGAGAATATCTTGTTCAAAACTAGACCAACCTAGACCAACCTACCTCTCATTATCGAACAAATAAAGTACCTAAACCACCACAAATACTCCAACCTATTTTGGCACTGGTCCAGCTAGAATAAGCGTAAATCAGACCTTGTTCAGTATAATCAAACATATCTTTTTTCCTGACCAATCAATGGTAGGATACGATGATAAACACAAGACAACTTGGCAACAAATTAGGTAAATCCCTAAGAACCCTTTTTCTACTTCTATGCAAACTTTTTAAGAGCTTAGATGATCAATACGTTAGGGCGTTTAATTTAGCTACGAACAGAGTTTTATGGTTCGAGGACTGATAAGAGTATTATTTTTATAAGAGAAAATATTCAATTTTCAATTTAGTGTAAAATTTTATGAAAAATTTTAATTTAATAACTAATATTTCGAAATCCATATAAATCATATTAGAACATTGTTTTTGTTGATTTGATTAATAGATAGATATTCACGTGGTATTTAGTGAGCACGTCACATAAAAAAAATTACCTTTTGACCTTAGGTTATTACTAAATTGTAAACTTCAAAATTTTTGACACCAAATTGAAATTTTTAAAAAATCTTGACTCCGTTTGATAAAATAAAAATTCTATAATCCTCAAAGTCATTGAATAATGATTAAGTAATTGATTTGGAAATAATAAGAAGGTAAAGAAAAGAAAGAGATGGTAGAGTACTATGGCAAGTTGTTAGGAAACCACGGATTAGAAAAATAAGACAAGTTAATAGGCTATAGCCGATGGTTTTAAAGTACATAAAAAGAAGGTTAGATGAATCGAGACATTTAGACCTATAGGATTAGAGTTTGAACCAGTAAAGGTTCCTGATCACTTCTTGACTTGTGACTTTGTATATAACACAAAAGGTATTTGCCATGATATTTCCACAGCCTGTCTAAAGTCTCTTTTACAATTTCCAGCTGCCATCGCCTGTTGAATCCTGAATGTTTAATACCCACCAGAGAGAAACATAAATGGAGGCTCATGAACAGGAACAAGCTTGATCAAGGGAAGCAGAAAAGAGAAGGAAATTTGATGGTCAGGTTCTTCAGAACAACAGAAATCATTATAATGATCGTGCTGCTTTTGTCTCTGCTTATACTTCCGGTGATTTTGCCACCGTTGCCTCCGCCACCTCTGGTTCTTCTTCTTATACCGATCGTGATCATGTCCCTTCTTGTTATGTTGGCGTTGAGTTCTTCGCAAATTCCCACCATCAATCACCTCTCGGGGGCTTGATCATCTATGTCTGTACGTGACCATTGTACTGTGCAAGAACATGCCAAGCATGTGAGATGAAGAAGATGGATCGAGGTTTGATGTTGATTTTGGTTTTTCTTCGTTTCATTGACTAACATCAAATCAGTTGTAGACATAACCATGTGTGTTAGCTACTAATCAATCTTTCCTTCTGAAAATTTCAACACCATTTTCAAGTACAATTCTGGGATTGATCAATGGTGTTTTTGGTTCCTTCACATGTAAGATCGATAACATGTTACATTTTGGGCATGATGTGCAAGTTTCTTTGAGATCACCAAACCCAATAAAAGAACTGTTTTTGTTTTATGTTTTATTTCATCGAGACATTAACGTGTGGCTTTGACCCTCTTGTCCGAATAAAACAAGAAAGTTCAGGCGTAAGTTCCGTTCTTGAGCCTTGCTAGCTACAGTTTGTCCACGCATGCACGTACAAAAATGGCTTGGAAATTTTCCTACAGTATTTCATTAATTACTGTGATGATTTATAATTCACGTTTATCTCAGAGTAATATTAAAAAGAGATTGTGATTTGAATATGCGACCTTTCAATTATAAGAGTAACGTTATCATTTTAAGATTGTAAATTATAAATCCTGGGTTACACTTACGAGTAATCACTGTGTTTACATATAGTTTTGATTTCATTATGAGTAATTTATATATAATTATTGTAATTTTATTTGGTTGAGAAGAGACAAAACTTGGGATTTGGCATTTTTATTTCATTTTATTTTTATAATGTTCATAGAATAGAACAAAGACGACTTGTTTCTTACTTGTTAGATTCTTTTATATCTATATTCTAACTTATATTATTGAGTGAACATAGCTAGATTTCCGCCAAGAAAAGGAATCGTTTGCTTCTAATACTTCACATTACGTACGCGACGAAGAGTTCAGGTGCTTCAGCTAATCGCCATGGCCGGCTTGAGTTGTCAACGTACACAGCTCAAGCCTTCATTTCCCATCTGTCATTCAGGACTCCCTTCACACATTTTTCATATATATGGCACACTCTCAATTCACAATGGTAATTTTTCGATTGTGTATTAAATAAATTATAAAATGTACAAAGTAATTTATATATTATTCGCTTTAAATAATATCTTTTGAGTACGTATTAAACAAATTCTGATATGTATAACAATTCGTAAATTATGTCCTTTAAATAATTTATTTAATGAATTGGTGATTCAAATGACTATATTAGATCATACTAGGTCAGCAAGAAAATCAAACTGCTCCATCCTGTGCACTCATCACTAACCAATTAATACATAGCTATTATGCAGGCTATTGAGCTATTGTTTAGGTTAGGACCTAGCTCTGAACTGTCCAACTCTTTCATCGTTTAAAAGGAATTGAAACTCCAGACTGATCCATTTATCCCCAGTTCAATGCACATGCATGTCAGCTACCAGCTTTCTTCTTATCTAAACAACCACCACTACTTCCCTGCCAACCAAGCCAACCTACCAACTTTCTAGGCCATGAAAGTTCTTACTAGCTTTCAGCCTTACATAGCTAAACAGTTTTTAAGTAAAAAATTTCAACGTTTTGCATGGTACGAAAGGGAAGACTATGAGAGCCATTAAATATTATTTTTATTCTTGTTAAATGTAATAATAACATTTTACAAATGATTTTTCGTATATGAAATACCAGTAATAATTCACTTCAGCTGACATACGGACTCAGTTGATACAGTCTTCATTTTCCCATCTCTCAATTTTGAGCTGTCATTTAGTCAAAAGCACAAGTAGAAATCCAACCATATTAACAAGTTGAGTATTATTATAATTTTTAATATAGGTAGAGTGTAAAATTTACTAATAATAATTAAGCTTGTGTTAATTATTGTCAACTAGTCATTTTGATAGTTGACCATTATCAGTTATAAACTCTTTAACATTTTCATGCTTAGTCAATATTAAAAACAAAATTTTCTATATTATTTAAAATGTTTTTTAATCAACTAGTTTGAATTGGGATAGATTCAGATATGCAATTATTGAACAAAATAATATTCCATCTGATTCATAATAAGTGTCGTTTTAGAAGAATGCACGTTTATTAAGAAAGTTAATGAAATATCTGATATACCCTTATTAATTACATGTTAAAGTGCCTTGAAAATATAATCTGTGTAATTAAGATGTGAGAGAAATTAAAGGGTAATTTTAGAAGTAAAATTATAAATATGCATAAAAAGTCACAAATGACACTTCTTTTGAATAATTAAAATCCCTCTAAAACGACACTTAATATGAATCGGAGGGAGTATAAATTTGAACCTGATTCAAAATCCAAACTAATTCAAACTTTGTTGTTAATTTTGAGATACACCTAGATCAAGCCTGAACTAAAATATCAGCAAGATCAAAGTCGTGTATATACGAGAGATTAAACAATCCTATTGAATTGATAATAAAGACTAGTTGGTATAGTTTCCTTCTTGTATTTTCCGGCCGAATGTGGATAGGACAATCTCACGTGTGCCCATATTTAATCAAGCACAACCAAAGTGTTTACTAAGACTATTTAAATAGACAATCGAAGGACACTCAACTATGATAAACCAACGAGATAGAGCTAAATAACTCATAAAATAATAACCCAAAACTCAACTTGGATTTGTGGTTGTTCCAACAAGATTGTTTATTCTCAACTTTTCTTTTTTAAGAAACTTGTAAGCATATGATATCCCCATAGATTTAAACAAAGGCAAATACATTGAATCTAGGAGAAGGAGATAAGGATGACATCCACTCTCATCACGACTTGTACTTAACAAATTGAAACTTTGCATGCATCCAAAAGTGATGGTACCAACTTGTTTATACGATCGATAGGTTAATTGTTTTGCACCTTCATCTTATTAAAAAAAATCTTGTTCCTCTTTTCAACTTTTATAATTGTTTCTTATTTTTGAAAGAGTATTTAATTTATTAAGATTGATATTTTATTCAAATTTATATTTATTTTATCGATTTTTAAAAAATGATTTTTTATTAAAAATACATTTATTATTATTATTATTTGATAAACCAATATATGTATATGAAATCAAGTGGAACTTGAGACACAAAATAAAAAACAAACTCAAGAGAATCCTGACCACCAGATTTTAGCAACTATGTGTATTAAAAAATAATCAAAAGGCTTCAAGGTTCATGCACCTCTCCTTCCTTACAAGCATGTTGTCAATTACGAGATAAATACAATAACAATGTCGACTGTAAGCGTGCTTTTAACAATGGTACCAGCTGTTTTATGGTGGTCCTTGGAAGATGCCTCCCTAGTACTTCCTTGTCCTTTTCATTACTTTTCTACTTATTCCTTTTTATGATTAAATTAAATGAATAAATTTAATAATTATTAATAAAGATAATCGAATTTATTTTTATTTTAAAAAAATAAAAATTGAAAAAAAGAAGTAGTAGAATGTGAGGTTGTATATCCAATGTCAAGAGCAAAGTAAACCCACCTTGGAATAAAAACTGAACAGGGTCATTCCTTTTTCACTGTGAGAGACAGAGAAAGGAGTGTGGTTTGTGGCCCATTCTAGACCTGAAAAGAAATGGCAATGGCCCGATCTTGGAATGGTTTGTAGGCTGAGATTAAGCCAGTGGTCTGCCATGTAAGGAACATGGAAAGCAGGACCAAAGTTTCAATCCATTACTAACTTGGTCCAAAATTCCATAAAGTTAAAATATAATTTTTTTTTACAAAATTTAAATAAATATTGAAATTTTTATTATTATAAATTGATCTTTAAAATGCACTTTTGACTTAATTCAATATTCACTCAATTCTTTTTTAATCTCAATCTAACTCTGAATTTTGATATGCAAAATAAATAAATATTCAAACTTACTTTTTATAGTTTTTTATATGAGTTAGTATTTTAATTTTAATTCAATTTAAATTTAATAAATAAAATTTAAATTAGTTATACCCATTTCAAATTTAATCTCTTACCAGCCATTATGCCTCTTAAGGGGTGGTTGAGTTGGAGGAATAGGAGGGCACGAGACCAAAAGCTTCTGTGTTTGAATCTTCTTACTTACATTCTTTCGATCGAGCTTGTCATACAAAGCTTACCTAGTGCGGGATAGCCGATTAAAATAATTTGTAGGCTTAAAAAATTTACCCAATGTACATCCACAGGATAGCAACTCTGTGTTTTCCGTTTCAAAAAAAAAAAGGCATGACACGTCAATTTATTAGAGAATAACACAATACAAAATACAGTGTTTCTGTGGAAACGTTTTGTGGAAGTAAGACTTTTGTCACTATGAAAATGTGGTCTTACAAAGTGGAACTTGACGTAAGTGACGGTGCCCATCTTTTTCTAAATGACTCACTTAAAACGCGTTAATCACCTGCTTTTTTCCGTATTAGAAGGCAAATTCAAATGAGCATATTATGCACAGATAGGCTGCCACGTTAATTAAGCAGCCTTTAGACTTTTCTAAGGGTGAAACACAAGATCAAGAAAGGAAGAGGAAACTTGACTATGCTGCACATGCCAAAGAAGCTTATATTCATCTGTTCATGAGAGGTTTTAGACTGTAAAGTTAATTCCAATCGAAGTGGCCAAATTTAATTTCCCAGCACGCCTTTGAAAAACTTTAATTTGGACCAACTTTCTTCTAAAGTTTCTTGAAGTTATTATAGCTAAAAAATCCTTTTCCCACTTTTCTCTTTTCTCCTTTGGTTATCTTTTTATACAAAATTAAGATTTTGAATTATCGAGTAAGAATTATATCAACATTTCGAACTACAATTATCACAATAATTTGTAAATTCAAGTGTAAAACCTTGGGATAAGCAATTGATTCAAAGGCATAAATGTTCACATTTCATTATTGCATGTCATGAAGGGCTAAATGTTAACTAATTGATCGAAGTTGAAAGAAGATAAACAACTTTTGCAATGTCTATATTTATAGTGATTGTCATTAACATTAATGTTTTAAATACCAAACCAAAAGTTAAACCGGTAAGATAAAAAGTTTAAGACTTAAAAATTTCAACCGGTATTATACAGTTATAAAAAATTAATTAAAGATTGAATGAAATTAAAGAACTTAAAATATACTTAAAAAAGATTGTCTTTATCAATTGAATAAATTGAAGTTTAATTAAAAAATATTATTAAATAAAAATTAATTGATTTATTTTGGTTTATAATTTTTATTAATTTACAAAAATTGACCGATTAATTAATATACTGGTTAATTTTTAACAATAATAATTACTAAAGTAAATCGGAAAGTTAAAAACTAACTGAAAAGTTGAAAACAAACCGAAAAATTAAACGATTCAAGATTTTTATGATTGAACCTGTCAAACTGGTTGAATTTTTAATCATTTGACAATACCCAAATCGCAAATCTTATGAACTAATTTTATAGAAATATTATAATGTTTCTATAATTGATTATCAAAATTAAATGCCACTATTAATTATTAATTAATAACATACGTTCTGGATAGTTTGAATCCGTACATTTAAGAAAATTAACTTGGAAAAAAAACTCTTTGGTGGTGGACCAACCGAAAAGAGTGGTACATACTACGTACCAAGAATTGGCAAACCTTAAATCATCACTATCGTCATCTTCTTCTTCTGTTACTTCTTATTTATACATCATCTTCTCTTATCACGCTCCATATTCGAATCTCTCTTCCAGCCTTCCTCCTCTCCGTACGCACACAACGGTAGACCCAATGAATGGTAGCTTTTGGTCAATATGATCATGGTCTCTAGCTCCAGGTGTGTTATCTTCATGGTTGTGTTGACCTTGTTGCTCTTAATATTGCCACAAGTCCTGCCGCCGTTGCCGCCGCCGCCGATGGTGTTCATGGCTTTTCCAGTTCTGATCATGTGCTTCCTCATTAGGTTGGCTTTTTCATCGTCACAATCGCCTAATGTACAATACTTATCTTCATTTCCTTGATTAATGAAAACTTATATTAGTTAAAATTTATTTCTTTGTTCTTGTAAATGTTAATGTTTGGAACAGATGGAGAAAGAAAGGGTTATTATTATCAATTCAACTAATCGCCCTGTCTTATTACAATTTCATAGTGTGAAACAAATACATGGATGGTGTTTTTTTCTTTTTAATCTTAAGATAATACTCCTATTCCCAAAAACAAATTTAACATTGAATTTGTGCTTACATGGCTTTCATCAAGCTAATAAGGTATGGTAATGTCCTCATTTGATTTGATTGCCCGATGGGTTAAAGATTTTAGAAGTTAATAAGAATGATAATAGAAGCTACAAAAAAAGTATATTATTCACTATTAGAATTTTTAATATGGGTGGGTCCAACAATGTCAAAATAACTTAAACTAATTATTTAGATAGCTTGACTTTTACTACTTATAAACCCTTTAATATTTTCATGTTTAGTCAATATAAGATACTCTAAAACTTCCCATCAAGTGCAACTGGGTCTGAACATCCAGTTGTTACTTGAAATAAACGTAGTGATAACCGGATCGAGCTGTTGAGATTGGACATCCAAACGGACAATTGAAGAATTAAAAATTCGGACCAATCCTGCTCTGATACTATATTATAAATTTTAATATGGATAAAGTATATAGCTATTAATAAGAATTAATCTTGGGTCAACCATTGCTAAAATGACTAGAACTAATTATTTAATTAGTTGATTATTACATTTTCATGTTTAGTTAATACGAAATACTCTAACAAAAAGCACAATTTACTAAAAATTATATCTTAATTTTTAGTATACTCTCTTTTTTCGTTAATCTCTTATTTTGAACTTACTAATAAATATGCACTCACGAAGCTTGAAAGAATTAACAAAAATTACATATATATTTTAAAAATATAATTACTATTTAAAAATCTTCAATTATAATAAAATACTCTGGATTTAACTTAAATCTCATTTGAAGTTAACAAATTAATTTTAACTTAACATAACCAAATTTAGAATTAAATTTAAATATTGAAATTCAAATTTAAATTTTATAACATTTTTTAACTCTTGTCAATTATAAAAATTGGATCAGACAAATCCGAAGTCATTTAATTAAATTTTAAAAGTATTTTTTTGACTCAACTCGAGATGTAGATTGAAAGTTGAAACCCTTTTTCCAAATTCAGACTCAAGCTTTACATTGTTGTGGTTCAGACCTGACCCCCTATTACCTAAATCTAATCTATAGTTTCATACCGTTAGATTGCAAACAAACAGACTGGTTTGTGTATTCAATGTATTTTGGGAATGTAAATCACCTTTGGAAACAAACAAACCAACCAACTGTGACCAAATTATCATTACTCCCTGAAAACACCTCACAGAAAACATGTAGCCAAGCTATTGCTATCCTTACAACTTACAAGGTCAAGAGAAGCTAACTGGTGGTTCTCTGCTCACCTTGACAAGTGATAGGCTAAAAATCTCATCTACCTAGTCCTTTGGTACCATAAAAGAAACTGCACACTCCATGAGTCTCAGTCTCACCACCATTTCCGATGCACATGTAATATCAGATAAACGTACAGAACCCCATTTCTAAGCCATGCACTAGCAAAACTTGGTTTTGATAAATCTGGTTACAGAAATGTTGGTTTTCTTTGGTGCTATGTCCATGTTGTTGCTGGTTATTGTGAGCCTCGTCCTTTTAGCTCTGCCACCATTCTTGCCTCCATTGTCACCACCGCCCACGGCGCTCCTCCTCTTGCCACTTCTCATCATGGGTCTCCTCCTCGGCCTTGCTCTATCTCCGATAACCAAAAACAGACCTCATCCTACGGCCCTCCTAGAAATCTGATCATAATGTGAAAGCTTAAAGGGGCTAGAGCTATATCTCCTTAAGATGCTGTGCATGTAGTGACTGAACTGAAGTACTTAGAGATCGAGACTGCTCTCTGCAAATTGTTTTGTTTAACTCTTAAGCTAAGTTCCTCCGTGTTTCAACATCGGGTTTCTTGTTATCTTCTCTTCTTCTTCTTCTTCTTTTTTTTTTTTGCAGCGTGAAATTATCAGCAATGATTTAGGAACATGCAATGTAATGAGTTTGGTTTGGTAGAGTTTTGTGTAGTTTGTCCTTTGCGATTAGTGAAAAAAAAAATGCTTGCACAATGAAAGTGTTGAGAAAAAGAAAATCATTTCAACCTAAAAAAAGAAGAGAACTTCACATAGAGATGAAAAATGGATATTTATTGTCATTACTAAGGTTTTAAATTAATATATAAATAATTAATGCTGAAGTAATTATGAATAATGTGAATACATATATGGTAACTTATGACAACGAGTGGAGTAATTTTTATTAACACTCAAATAACAATGTTGGGATAATTAATTGTGTAAACATTATAATTTTTTAAATTTAGTGTTTAATTTTTAAAATTTTAATTAAATAACTAATTTTAACATTAATTCTATTTTACTGATTTAATTAATAAAATCTTTTTATCTATAATATTTAAAATTTTATGTAAAAATTAATAATCAACTAATCATTCACATAGCCTACAACTAATTATAATTCTTTTAAATTAAAATTAAAAAGAGGAAGGAAAGAAGAAAATGAAGGAAGCTTTCGGTTTGTGGTTTGTGGGACTTGCTTGAAAAGTGACATTGACATGCCCAGGAATATGTACAGAAATATGCACAGCTTCCTCGTAAATGTAATAAACTGAAAAGAAGACAAGAGCAGAGGGTAAGCTTGCTAGGTTTAGACACTAGTGATTTTACAACGGGCGCGCGCTATAGGTTTTGTCATTTGCTTTTGAGCTTGTTTATACTATAGGTTTTCACTAATGATTGCCAATGCATGAATGTTCATGCCTTTCCACTTTAGCATAAGCATTTCATGGGGTGCTTTAATGGTTTAGATTAGAATAAGGATGACATTTGTGTGGGGCTCAGTTCAACTTACCTATTCTGTCTCAATCATCCATAGTCATAGATTTCAGTGGGTTTCAACAAAATCTATAGCTTGAGATGAGTGGAATAGAATAGATACTGGATAAATAGAACAGAAAATTTAGAGCTCCTAATTTTAAATCTAAGTTCAAATATTTTTTAAAAATTTTAAACTTTACATTGAAGTCGGCCTTATATTTTATTATCTGACTTGATTTGAAAAGTAAACTTAATAATTATGTAGTCTTTTAAATAATATTAAATTAAATTAAAAAATAATCAAATTTAAATTAATCTTGATCGAATTTTAAGCTGTCTAAACTCGACTAGGTTCGGACTATGATTTACTAATCAAAATCATATAGAATAATATGAAAGTTCTAACAAAATTCAGGAACCTGTAATCATCAAAGTTGCTGAAATTTTAAGGGAAGCCTCTCCATCTTCGGAGAGAAAAGGATTTAAATTAGAGAGAATACAAATTTTCTTTTTTTGTGAGTAATTCACCAAAGTCTATAATACATACTCTTTACCTTCTATCAACAAATCTAATACATCTATATATCACTTTAATGTAAAACGAAAAAAGCAATGGAAAGTGAACCGAGTCCTTAAGAGTAGTAGCCTGGAACTCACTCCTGGTTATGTATCCTATGATCATAAAATCATAGTACATGGCTCCTTGCTGAACCAGGCAACTATTTCTGATAAGTTTTCAATCTTAATCGTCAGGTTCAGGCCGTGTCCTCCACAAAAACTTTGAAGATAAAGTCGCGAAAACGCCTGGAATACTGCTTAGGATCGACTGCAGATATGGAAGTTGGATCGTACTGGATGGATTTATATGCGTGTTCAAGCTTTTTGCTAATGTCATAATCCTGAAGAATGTCAATGATACCGAAGGACATTATCACATCAAAACACTCTCCTGTTGGTTCACCAACAATCTGAAACTCACAATCACTTCTTCTCACAGTTCTTTCTACCCGTCCTGGCATGTTAACACCTAATCTAATACGAGCCCACCTATATGAGTCAAGTCAGTATCAAGTTAACATCAAATTGAAAGCCATTAAGCTTAATGATTAGACAGAAGAAGAATTTTTACTTGGCAGGGTCCAACAGAAGTTGATCCATGTCTGCTCTGGAAAGACGAGGACCTCCATCATCCGCAGTCTCACCTACAGAGAGAACAGCAAAACTTTCTGGGGCTAGTTGCTTAACAAACAAACATTTTTTTTATAAAAAAAAATCAATGTCAAGTGTATGAGATCTTGAGAAAATTTTTGAAACTTAACCAGGAGGTGTCTCGGGTACACATGGAATCAAATCTCCAGCAGGTGACACGTCTCTGAAATGAAGACCTACTAGAAGACTATAGTCCATAATCCTTTCCTGTTCAAGCAACTCACAATCTCTATCCACTTGCCTGTCAAAAACAAGTTCAGACAAATCAAATCAACAAGACTACTTCAACAAGTTGAATGTTTTATCAGCTTCAACTGTGAGATTGTAGCAGGCTTTTTTGGTCATGGAACCTGCAAAACTCCTGAAACCAGGCCTTCTGTAGTCTGAATAGGAAATTTAGATCAAGATCTTTCAGGATAGTATTGGCATCAATCTCTGACTCTGGCTTATCCGTGGTTCGACCAAGGGATGATCCTTTCAGATCAAAGCGTCTATGGATTATATATTCAGAACGCATGAGATTTCCCATAATGATGAATCGTACCTGTACAATCAACTGCATTATATGTATGCTTTTGAAACAAGTAATCAGCTACTTACAGTAGGATATCAGAAAAATTAGTGTTCATATCAACTTAACCATTCCTGAGAACTTACCTTCTTCTGAGCAGGACCAGTTAACTTCACACAATGCAACCCAAAATATTTAATGACTAACGTATTCTCAAAGGCTCGAACATGGTTGTAATATGCAGCGAGCATCCTTATAAATACCTGTACCATAACAAAACAAAGACAGAATTAATGTTAGGAAGATGATTTGATCAATACCCAGAAAATAATTTTCTTGAAAAATTGCCAGAGAAAACGCAGAACCCACTTTACATTCTGCTTTCTTCATTGTTTTGATCATGTACTTATCGTCGTGTGTCAAGTAAAAGAAACTTCCACTTTTTCCAGGAGATGAAAGTTCACGAAGTGCATCGTTTCCACAGATGGAGAGCATATAATCAGCTGCGTCCACCTTGAACAACTTCCTCAGGCTCCTGAAGAGGTACAAGATCAGCAAGTCTGACAAGATCATGAAAGATTAAGTCTAAGCATCAATGTTTACAGAAGTATTATAAGCTGATCCTAACCTGAAAACCAATGGACAATAGTCTTTCCACTTAAACTCAGTGGATTGGTGAGGTGGAGTGTACTTGGTTCCCTCTGGAGGAAATCTTGTCCAGACTTTCTCCTTAGGATCAAAAGCAGAAGATTTCAAATCAAGAGATACAGCAGGACCAGGTCTTCCAACAGCATGCCTGTACATGTAATGTAATCAGAAAAGTAGTCAACTTATCAAACGTTCAAGAAATCCGATCTGATGCGAGCCTGACTAGTCGATCAAAAGATTCATTACATATCTTTATTAGAACAGTTACAAGAATTGAAATTCCAGAAATCCAACTTTTTTCTAACTCCAATTCTTGTCTATTAAGAACATACAATGGATTCCTGATTGACTAGTCCTGCTCATATCAAAAACTATTCATTCTAAACATATTTGCATTCGGAACTGAGGAAGAAAAAAATTATGTGATCTCCTTCCAGGACTAGTAGTCTTCACAAGCTACAAGCATCTGCTTTGTTAGGTCAGGACCCTAAGTTCAGAGGCCAGCTAGGAAAAGCTTATGAAATTATTTAGTAATAATTAGGTCCAAATTTGTAATGTGACCAATGTGAGCTAATGGGTGTTCTTAACTACTACACTTTTCTTGTTTTAGAGGACTCTTCTTATGTTAGATGGTTTTACTTTTCAAAATAAATAAAAAGTTTTCTGATCAAAGTTTTGAAGTTATTAATAGTCATTATTATTATTATTAAATATTTTAATAAAATAAGACTTATTTTGATTATTAATGTTAGATGGGGAAGAAAGAATGTATTGAATTGATGGGACACAATGCGAAAATCAAAGCATTATCAAAGTAAAACTGTAAAAGAAGAATAGCAATAACCTGATTCCCAGCTGAAGATTGAGCATCAGATCATAATTCTTATGCCCTTTGCAGATTGTCTCTCCAAGTTTCTTCACAGATGTCTGTACTTTCATTGGAATCACCTTTGGAACATTTCTTTGATCATTTAAACCAAACAAATCTGGAGATTCTGATCCGTGTCTATTAACATTGGCATCTTCAGCTTCCCAAATGTTCATCCGATCAAATGGCTTCTCTACCCCAACACTTGCTCTTCCATCAACAGACATCCTCCTTGGTTTCTCAGAACCATCTTTGGATGAATTCCATATTGCAAGCCTCTTCTGAGATGGTAAGATTGAGATCTTCTCACCAACAGCAATCTTCAACTCAGACGATAGCTCGTCATACACAACCTGAGGATCCCATTCCAAGTTCCCTGAAGGTAATGATCCTGAAGGATAATAGCTTCCATTTCGTTCATTTGGATCTCTACTCCAATTTCCCACATAAAAGCTCCCATCAGGCCATTTCAATGTTCCATTCCCTTTTGGCACACCATCTTCCCAATAACCATCGTACCTCTTCCCATCGTTCCACACAAGCGACCCTTTGCCAGATATAACCCCATTTCTCCACTCACCAATGTAATGGTTTCCATTGCTCCATTGATACTTCCCCTGTCCTTCTTGCAATCCTCTACGCCATTCACCATCATAGGTATCACCATTAACAAAGCTCTTCACACCAGGACCATGTTTCAAGTTCATTATCCAATTCCCTTTGTATGTCTCACCATTTGATCCCGTATAGGATCCAGCACCATCCATATATCCAGTTTTGAAGTCTCCTTCATAGATTGCTCCTGATGGCCAACTAAACCTTCCTCTTCCATTTGTCTTGCCTCTAGACCACCCTCCGATGTACATGCAACCATCTGCCCACAAGTGCTTGCCCTGTCCATGTGGGAAATTGTCGAACCACTGGCCGGTGTAGTAGTCGCCGTTAGGCATGACTTTCTCGCAGAGGTTAGGTTCCGACGGAGATGGCTCGATCTCAACAAGGTTGTCATCGTCTGCATGAGCAACGGAGATGGTTCCAAAGATGCTGTTGGCTCGTTTCTTGGCGGCCTGAGTCCTACGGATCGTCGCCTCCCACGCCTTCACAACTCCGCTTTGTTCTTTGCTCATGTTTGCTATATATATATATATATATATCAATCGCCTCCTTTCTCACGTTAACATGCCTCCTCACTACTACTGTACTCGAACGTGAATGTTTTCAGATATGGTGGTGAGTGTTTCAGACGAAACAGAAGAACATTTGTTATAATAAAATGATCTTTACATCTTACAAATGTTCTTTTGTTGTTTGTTTTCCTTTCTATTCAGGTTTGAAGGAACCGAAAAGAGCGATTGAGCCAAAGAGTGAGTGGTTTTTGATCTTCCCAAACCATAACAAACCATTAGTGTTAATTTGAGCTAAAATTTGTTGCCACTTGTTTTTTGTTTCTTCTCCATTATTTCCATGTAAAAATTTTCAAAAACAATTAAATAAACTTACTGCTTATTTTTTAAAGTCAAAACCAATTATATAACTATTATTTATTGTTAATTAGTCAATATTATTATTAATTTTACAAAATTAATGTTTTTACTAATTATATTATTAATATCAACTAACACCCTTTTTTACTGGTAATTATTCTTTTCTTATACATATTAAGAGTTAATAAAATAAATACGACACAATAATTAATTCGTTTTTTGATTTTGGTATGTCACGAATTTTTAATTATAAACAGTAACGAGGTATCCACAACTAATCTTAATTAATTTACTTGATTTGGTTCTTAATTAGAACTTTTATCATATAATTTTGAATCAAAAACCAATGTTGCAAGCATTTTGATATAAAGGGTTTGATGAAACTTAGAGGGAGCATAGATTTGTGTTTGACCTTTTGTGATTCAAAAGCATTAAGACTTGTTCATCTCCTACAACCTCTATAGGCCTTTACATTTGGGAGGACATAAGTAATCATAGGAGCTTCATGCTATTCTTAGTTTCCTTACAAAATTAGGTTATTCTCGGCAGAAATCAAAATCCAAAAGGTCTCTATCCATCACTCTGACTGTTACAAGTTCTGAGAAGGAAAGGATATTTGTGGATTGGGATGAAGATAGACACATAGAATCTCTTTCAGGGTTGGCAATAATTTAGGAGACATCGAACTAATCCGATTCAATAATTTATTAAATCTAAATTTAATCGAATCAAATTTAATTTCTATTAAATTGAATTCAGCTTATTAATTTTGATCTTAATTGTTATTAACTATGAATAGATCACTTGCTTTAAGACATATAATAGAACTAAAATTATTAATCATCTACTATATTGTTAGTTAGAAATTTCAATTATCCAATTTAAATAATGAAATTAAGATAATAAAAAAATATTTAATTAATAAATTGGAAAAAGGATAACATAACACGATTTTTGTTTCATAGTCATGAATGCAACAATTAATAGAAATTGACAGATGTTGAACCTGTTACTATTGTTTACTTCATGAAGTCTCTTCCTTTTATCCTTATCTCCATTAAAATACCCAGAGAGGAACATCCTTATAAAGTTTGTGGACTTTTGAGGCTTATGAGTCATGACCTTTTGATGACTTGGAAAGAGACATGACAAGATAATGATAAAAATAATTTATAATTTTTAAAATAAACAATTTATGTATTAATAAATTTTTTTATAAATTTTCCTTTATATAAAGGGAAATTCTCTAGTAGTTACTCTTATAAATTTTAAGCATAAAGAAAACTTACAAATAAAGAAAATTATAGAAAGACTTAAACTTCGTATCGAAAAACACTTTTTATAAAGGTCCTAGAAAATTTGTAATAGTTTGAAATTTAGAATCGGAATCGAAGTTAGAGATAAATTTGAAATCAAGTATTTTGCATTATTTTCGTTTTTAATCTTTTTATGTTTGATCATTGGTGCGTAATAAGGTATATACTACGTATTATAATATGTATTTTATTTTTAAATAAAATATAATAAAAGAGCATTTTAAAATTTTAAATAATTGAAAATTTTAATTATTTCAAAAATAATTAAATAACAAGAAAATATAGTGTCTTTGACTTTTATCTTAACATACATATATGTGTTAATCATTTTCACTAATATTAATTTAATGACTAAATCCTATTTTTATTCACAAATTAAACTAAAAATTTAAAGAATAAACCGATTTAATTAGAATCTTAGAACAAAGTAGAACATACCGTTCATGAAAGTGGTAAATCCTATATTTGAGGATTTCGGTCAGCAAGTGATGATGTGATGACCGAGCAACGACAAAACGTCACTGTTGTCGGTGACACGTTAGCGAAAGAGTCTCTGCCACGTCAGCGTGACACTCCAACTTGAAAACGCTCTGTTCTTGATCTGTTCCATCCATGCAATAAACTTTGTTGTCTTGTGATTTGGTCATTCCCATTTCCATACTTCCATTTCTGGCCACTAAATTTTTCCTTTAAAGCCGGATCGTTTTCTGTGAATGTACGCTTAGGGTCATACCCAGTTGATAAAAAGTTAAAAACTGAATCTTGATGTGTGCAACATAGAAATAAAGCAACTTTGTTTGATTTGTTTCAGGATATATCTAGAAATCTGCGAGTTTTGTGAGTTTAATCACATGTGACCACGTGGGTATATTTACATCTATATCACTGAGTCGGTAATCTGTATGGATATATAACATGCCTCCATCAGTGTATGTTTGCTTGTCCACTTCACAGTTGTAGGTGATTGTTCTTGTTAGTGATTGCTTTGCTATGGCGGAGAAGGATAAGAGGAGAGACTCATCGGATTTCTTTTTGGATGATGGGGATGACAATGGTCAGGATGTTGAAGGGAACAAGATTGAGAACGCAGCGAGCAGTGATGGAGAAGGAGAAGAAGAAGAAGTTGAGAATGGTGATCAGAGTGATGATGGGACTTTTTACTCTCAACAATGGCCACAGAGTTATAGGTAACTTTGGTTCTTTCCATATTCTTCAAGGGGTAACTTCGTGATTAGTTGTTTTTATGTTGATTCTTCATTTTAGGTTAGCTCGTTTCAGTGTCTTCTTTGGAATTCCTTTCTTTAGGTTGATATGGAAAGGATAAATCTTGTGTAAAATTAAAGTAGTACTCTGTTGTACTGGTATGGCCAAGCTAAAACTTTTCAGTTTAACTCATCATCGTCACTCTTTAAGCGAAATACTGAAATCCCATAGTTCATGTTCTGATGAGATCGTAACTTCTCTAGGTTACGAAGAAAACAATTTACTTCGAGAGCTTTTCACTGTTTTTAATGTTAGGAAAAGTTCAGGAGTGCCTTTCTGTATTTTCCAATTGAGATTTATCCCTTTTGAAGCTGAACTTATTTGCAGTTTTCTTTCCTCTGTGGATGGTTTTTCTGGAACTATCTTTTTTTTCAGATTCTAAGTTTTTCATGAACTAGTTGCTCTACGATAAAGCGAACATGAGTTGAATTTTTGGTTTCCTTTAAGTTGGACCACTTCTTGGTGGTTTTAAAATGTTACTTTATGTTTAGGCAGTAACCCACATGTTACAGATAAGACTTAAAATTAAAGGTATTCAAAAGCTATAACTGAGTTCAAACTAATTCTAGAATGTTTCTTATAAAAGCACAATATCTTGAGGATAGTTCTAGTCGTACCGGTTTGCTTATTTAGGAGTCACATGGTTACACAAAGCTAATTCCTGCAACAATAGTTTCAAGTCTGGAAGCTATTGCAGAATTCCCTTTCATTCTTATCAACTTTCTTGTTTGCCTCGCCTTTTTCATCTCTGAGTGAGGAAGATGGGGTGAGAAATGAGTCCTTTGAGATATCTGAAAAACCACTTTTCACTAAATAGCTCAAACTCTCCCTATTAACCTAAGATTTGAGAGTTCTGTGAACCTGAAACTTCTCTTTATTTTTGTCAGAGAACAAATTCAATGAGTTACTTGCAGAAACAGTTGATAATTGGTAGGTAGCTGTCATTTCAGTTTCTGACTCACGTAGAATCTTGTCTTAATGC
Organism: Erythroxylum orinocense; assembly: GCA_025531955.1. Classification (NCBI taxonomy): domain Eukaryota; kingdom Viridiplantae; phylum Streptophyta; class Magnoliopsida; order Malpighiales; family Erythroxylaceae; genus Erythroxylum; species Erythroxylum orinocense. The sequence goes on from JANZLX010000211.1 coordinate 2,425,809, forward strand.
AAAAACATTTCCACTAGTTTACAGAATTAGCTAATTGAATTATCGAGTTGGAAATATGCTTGCTTTAATGTGAACTCGGACTTCTTCACATTTGAATTAAAATCTTATTAAAGAAGCACTTAGGTCTACTCATCTTGTTTCCACTAGAAGCTAATCCAAGTTTTCCATGAATATGTATTATGAACATGGTATCTCATCATATATTAATATGTAAGGATATTTGTCTCAAAAGCAGAGTGACCAAAGAAGCAGAATTAGCAAAATTTGGAGACTGGATTCGACAGTACATAATCAATGTCATGTTTCTTGTCTGCAATATATCCTTATATGAAACTGTCAAATTTGTTACTATGTGGTGTTTCAAAATGGACCAAGTCCATAATGACTAACCTACAAGGAGCCAAGATAGTAACCACCATAGGACTTTCATTTTTTGTTCTGCATAGTAATATACAGGTATGGTACCTCCTGGCTCTATGGGCAAACCAACCAGTCAACATTACATTTTCTTCTCCACCTTGTACTTTGAAAAGGACCACAGATTGGGAGATGTATTCTCTGTGAACTGAATGCTTAACTCGTGCTCTAGTTTTCCACCCTGATCTTTGGAATTTTTGGGCAGAGAAACAACAGACCCTCTCACTATATCAGCATCACCTTATTTTGGTTATCTTGGACGTTTACCAAGTGCTGGATATTCAAGTTTGGATAATTATACCTTCTCAAACCTGGATGCAAAGTTACTGTCTGATACTGAAAGGCGTTACTCAAAGGAAGAGTTAGATAAGATTTCAGTAGCGCTTTCCTCAGTGTCAAGAGTTTCATTTCTCACTGGAGAGTTTCCCATTGCTCATGGATGTAACTTCACTCAAACTATCTTCAATGGTAAGCCCTAGTATTGTTTCCGACTTTTCTAGACTTGTTTTTCCTGCATTTGGAAACAAGAAGATTGTCATGCTATTGTGATACCATTTTCCCATTTGCTGACAGAAAAGAGGACTAGAAATTAAAAGGTCACTGTTTTAACAAAGTTACACACAGGATTTTTATGAAATTAATACAATTTGCATTTCTTTGGTCAAAATTTTTCCGTACAGATTTTGTAAGTTGATTATCTGACTTGCTGTCTTTCAACAGCTTTCAATGTGATGGTTGGAGTTGGGCTTCTTTCTATGCCTTATACTGTGAAAGAAGGAGGCTGGGCAAGCTTACTCATTTTGGCTATTTTTTCATGTGTGTGTTGCTACACGGCTACTCTTGTGAAACAATGCTTTGAGAGCAAAGAAGGCATCATAACCTACCCAGACATGGGAGAAGCTGCTTTCGGGAAATATGGGCGCCTTCTAATATCTGTGAGTTTCTTAAAACTTACTATGGTCAATGCTATAACTTCTAGTTACCACTAGGGTATGAGCACTAGGCAAGCCTGTGATCCAGATATTTTAATCTATATTTTGTATATGAAGATTAACATGAATTAAGTAGTCAGCTATTGAGTTGCATTGTTCATGGAACTGTTCGTCATGCATCTTCAGTTAGTAGACTTGGTATGTTAAATTCTTTTCTCATCTAAAACTTGCTCATTTTCTAGAAAGTTAGATAAAAAAGTGTTTTGAAAATGAAAGGAATGTGATATTCATATGGCTTTGTTTATATTTGAGTTTTCATCAAGTCTAATATTATTGTAATCTTGGGCTTTGGTGCAGATTGTTTTGTACACAGAATTATATGTAAGTGCAACTCTTTGACTTTTTCTCTCTGTTTTCCTGCGTTATATGTTAATGTGTTGTCAAGAAACTTATTGAAATTTCGCACTTTGCAGTCTTATTGTGTGGAGTTTATTATTTTGGAAGGTGACAATCTTACCAGACTATTTCCTGGAACATCTCTGGATTTCAGTGGCTTGCAGCTTGATTCTAAGCACTTATTTGGAATTCTTGTTGCTCTTATTATACTACCAACTGTTCTGTTAAAGGATTTTCGTCTGATCTCATACCTTTCAGGTTTTGCAATCTTTCTCTGTCAAGTGTCACCAGTGAAGTATTAAAGATGTGATAACTGATTATTTTTTCCCTCTATTTGTCTTTTCTGAAATTTGCTGCAGCTGGAGGAGTTTTAGCAACCATTATAGTTGTTATCTGCTTACTTTTCGTCGGTACGGCAGGTGGCATTGGGTTCCATCATTCTGCTCCATTGGTGAACTGGAGTAACATTCCTTTAGTGATTGGTGTGCATAGCTTCTGTAATTCTGGTCATTCTGTGTTTCCAAACATCTACCAGTCAATGGCTGACAAAACAAAATTTTCAAAGGCAATAACAACATGGTACAACACATTTTATAGGTTTCAAATACATGCCATTTTTGTTTCCTTTATGATGCCTTAAACCTTTCTTCTTGTCTTCCAGCTTTATCCTCTCCTTTTTGGTTTATGGAGGGGTTGCAGTCATGGGGTTTCTCATGTTTGGTGAAGCTACAGTGTCTCAGATAACATTGAATATGCCACCACATTCTCTGGCCTCAAAAGTTGCAATATGGACTACTGTAAGTATGATTCGGGTCCTTTTTCAGGATTCTAGTAATCCCTTTCCTGAGCATAATTTAGTAAACATCTAAATGGTTTCTGAACATTCATTATCACCATGATGCAGGTTACAAATCCACTCACCAAATATCCTTTGGGAACTAGCATTGAGTTAAAGAGTAGACTTGAGTTTTTAATATAAGCATGTAGATTAAACTTAGTACTGTTGAAAAACATTAATATGGTAATGCAAGAAGAACTCAAGGGGGTTGAGACATGAAAGTCTATTGAACATGAAGCGTCAACTAGAACTTCAATCCAAATTGGAAATTTCTTAAGAAGGCTAGCCTTTGCCATTAAAGAAAGGAAGGCAACCGAAAGCTGATGGTTTGGATTACAAAATGAAGAAGACTTCTGATATTCCATTAAAAGATAGACGTGAGTTTCTTATTTAAAAATGCGAATTGACTGACTTAATGCCGGGGCCAAAAAGCTTTCAAATGGTGTATACTTGATTACTAAACGTAGCAAAATCTGTTTCCATCGTTTTATTCTTTAGTTTCTTTTATCATCTCTTTTGGATCCTTGACAATGAACAAATATGCATTGTTGGTAAACCCATTTGTCAGAGGCATAGAAGAGCTATTGCCAGTTGGAGTTGCTAACAGTTTTTGGTGTTTCGTGCTTCTGAGAATAGTAGTTGTTATGTCTACTGTTTGTGTTGCTTTTCTTCTTCCCTTTTTCGGTAAGTATTTAGCTTTATTTTTAGTTTAAGTTGTTAGTATCTTCTCATGTTATCGGAATATGGATCTAAAGAATATCTTAGTTTACATTTGGAGGTAAAAGAAAATGCTTCTGCTGTTTCATGCTTGTATTGATAATTTAATATATTTCAACAATAATCACTGTAGAGATTTCTAAAGCTAAACTCTTACTACAATGTGATTCTTCTTGAAACATTAATACCATAGGCGGTTCTTATGTTATACAAAGCAAACAATGCTCCAAGTAACGGGGCCAACACAGGAATGAGGTTGTTCATACTCCAACAGTAGTCATAATATTCCTACAAAATGGCCTCAAAACCACCTAAGGAGGTCTCTGCAACAATTATTTATGATAAAGAGTATCCTTTTTTGAGCTTTTAATGCTCTTAAAGCACAGTTATTGACTTCATTGTATTACTTACTGCAGCTCTTGTCATGTCTTTGATGGGTTCTTTACTCTGCATACTTGTGGTGAGTACAAACTTCTAACATGCACAATATCGTATGGAATATTAAAATACTTCATATCAGCAGCTAGAGAAGTTCACTTTTCTGTAGGATTCTTATCTTTGATAACAAGTAATCTTTATCTTGTTTAACTTTTCAAAGAAACATCTGGGTTCTTATAATGATTTGAAAAACTGTTGGAAATAACAGTTCAGAACAATCAATATTGCAGCTTCTTACCGTTCAAAGGTCAATCTGTAACTTAAAAAAGTCATTGAATATTCTTATGAAAACATTCCCCTCTCTTTGACCTGAAACAGCATAATGTTATGCCCTGGGTTGGCTTCAGCTGTCCACTGTCACTTCTTTTTAGGAGTACAGTTACAAGATAAGTTATGAGCAATCAGCCTATGAAATGGAAATAAAATGTATATTAGAACAAAATAAAAAGTGAATTATTTGATATTTTGGGTGAAAATACTTCTAGTTGTTTCTTTAAAACTAAAAAGTATGCATTCACTTTCACCTCAGGAATTTAGTTTGTTTCTGGTATGCAACCTGCATCCTCTTCCAGTAATATTTTCTATCACCTTTGTAATGAGTTCAGTGATGATTTCGTTTGGAATTCAGACATGCTTAGCTTGGTTTCATTTGCCATAATACAGGCAGTAATAATGCCACCTTTGTGCTTCTTGAGGATTTTGGGGAAGAAAGCAACAATGATCCAGGTTATAAGATTTCCTAACTTGTTACTTATTAAGTAATTAGTCATGGCAGCGTTTTTTTCCCTGATGAATTCTTATTTTACCTCGGATTGTTACCAAATCACTATAAATTCAGATCTTCTGGGAATGTTTAAGATTTCCATCATCAATGAACAAACCAGTTTAAGACTTCCACCATCAATGAACAAACCAGTTAATAGCACTAAATTTGCATTCTTAGCTGCAATTTACCCCACTCAAATGATTTTACTCTTTTTTTTTTCTTCTGATATTCAGGTTGTTCTAAGTTGGATAATCCTCCTATTCGGTATCCTCTCAGCAATTGTCGGAACGTATTATTCGTTATCGTCCATAGCAAAGCAATACTAAAGCTCTGAGTATCACATACTTGCTCTGCATCATGTTCACAGTTCTTCAAATTCCTGGTTGGAGCAAGGAATCTGTACTATTCTAGCATTGAAGTTCATGTTTGTTCCAAGTTCTTATTAGATGTGGAAAGTCTCTATTTGTGAAACTTGTTCTTTGCTTCAAGTGGGATTGTGAGATGGACAAGATTTGTAGCAGCCATATGGAGATATAGCTTAAACAACATTTAGATATGGTAATCTTAGGTCTTAGTAAGGTGACAATGAACCCTTTGTTACAAGAGGTTACATTTTATTATGCATTACTCTCTTGTTTTCGCCCTTTGGCACATTAGTGGTGAATTATTATGCTTGCTTAAAAATATGTACTTGTCTCGCTCATGAATTATAATCAACAATATGTTTTACGGTTGAAGTAGATTAAAATTTTATTCAAGTCTTTAACATAATTAAAGATCTGCAAAAAATAAAAAGTTTAAAATTAAAAAAATTAATGATTTTAGATATTTTTATGGTCTTAATTTTTTCATAATGATTTAATAGACAGAATTTAAATAAAATAACAACTTTTGTCTCTATAAAAATTATAATTAATATAAAATTAAAGCTGTTATAAATTTTATTTTATTTATATCTATTATAAAAGAAGTTACAAATATCTAATATAATATAAATTATAAAAGAATATGCTTTTATCTTATTTTATGCAAAAAAAGCAAATTAATAACATTTATAATACATAAAAGTCAACATAAGAATTTATATTCATATTATTATTTACTATAAAAATCAATAGCTATTATTGAGAGTTTGAAAACATTATAACTTTTCAAAACACAAAATATATTATACTCAATTTAGAAACTCAAAAAAAAGAAAAATATAGTACCTATGCATTATTTAATTAATCAAAAATTTTAATTATTAATTTATACAAATTTAATAATAATAATAATAATAACAACAATAATAATAATAATTTACAGCAAAAACCAAGAGTTTGCAACAATAATCCATTTTCCAGGCCACAAAAATATATTGCTTCCAATTTAAAAATCCAAAAAAGCAAGAAGAAAAAAGAAAAGAGTTCCTTTCCCTTCCTGTCAATTCTCTGTCTATATCTCTCTTTCTATCAAATCTATGACTCATTCAACGCGACACAGCCCCACCTTCTTTCTCTTGTAGCCCCCGCCTGATTCTTTCTCAACCTCTCTCTGTCTGTCTGGATTCTAATTGTCAAGGAAACGACACCGTTGCAGAGAAATTTCCTAGAAGGTTTCGTTGACAGCAGCACTTGAAAAGCTGAATCTTTGTTCTGTGGTGACCAGCCCACCAAGGTAGTCGTCTTGTCGGTTGGGTGGTGTCTGCATGGCGGTTTGCGACTAAGACTCAAAAGGGTATTTGGATCGCTAAGACTTGAAGCATGTTTGCCTTTTTTATTTAAAAGTTGGCTTTTTTTTAGTTCCAAAGTTTCGACCTTCTGGGGTGTTTGCATGGCGGTTTGTGACAAGGACTGAAAAGGGTATTTGGAGCGCAAAATGTTGAAGCCTTTTTCGCCTTTTTTTGTTTCATAGTTACTTTATTTGATCAAAAGTTTGATCTTTTATGTTCATCGTTGCTTGGGTTTGACAGAGATAGAGTGAAAATGATTGGTATCGGTTGTTGTTGTAATTGCAATAGAGATACCTGGAATTAGCTGTATAGATAACGAACAAAGGGAAGTTCATGAAATGTCTGAATTGGTGGCTAGAACGGTTGCGACCAGCAACGTTATGGGGACGGTTGCCGCCTTGTTGCACCTTTCGCTCTTTCATAAGGATTATTGTTTCTGATTTTGCCCTTTAATAGCATTTCATACTTGATACATTTCCATTATTGTGTTGGTTTATGTAACTTGGGTAGAGGATGGTTGTACATTTTCGATTTGGAAGCAAGAATTATGCAGGGATTGTGCCATCCTCTTTCTGTTTGTGTTTGCGTTCAGTGTAAGAGAAGCTTTCATTTTTGGATCATATACTTCACCAAGTCAATGGTGTTGAAGCCAGATGCATGGGTGCCTTTGCATTGCTAATTGAGAGATGCAGAGAAGGGGATGCTGGGCTGTGGGAGGGCGGTGAAGGGATCCTAATTCTTGTTGCATTTTCTTTTTTAAGTTTTGACGTGGGGTTAAGGGTCCTGTTAGATTAGTTGAGTTCAAATATAGGTGAGTGGTGTGCTGGGACAAAATATAAAAAGAAATCAACTTTTTGCCACGCAAATTAATATAGTAGTGAAAAGTAAAGATTATTCTTACAAAAAATTTATATGTTAATAGTTACGCAATAAAAAGGAGGGGGGAAGGGTTTAATTGTAAATTAAATAAAAATTTAATTAGAATATAAAATTGAAAAATAACTAATAGCAGAATAATGAGAATTTAACAATTAATAGGAATAATCTTGATTTCCGGTCATCTTCATTATTAAACTTGCGTTGATTATTGACACTAAAAATAATTAATTTATTAGTTAAGCATTCTTTTTGAGGTACAGAATTCTTTAAGAAATTTAACATGAGAAATTTGTTTAATATCATTAAGTAAAGAAATATTAACCTGTATCTTGCGAAAAGTTTCCAAAATTTCTTTCTCTTGCTTTTCTTTTTACTTGGCAAAAGAACTAAGAAAAGGAGGTTGGACAGTGAACTTAAGCGTGAAAATGCAAGAATCACCTTCCTTTTTCTCTTTTGACTGCTTTGAAACTTCTTTCTCTATTTCTTCTTCAACCTCTCACTTAGAAACCTTTGGGATAGGTTTTTTTTTAACTCTTTACCACTTTGAAGTGTGATAGTACAAGCACTCTTCTTTAGATTTGCCTTAGGTTGAGAAGGGAACTTTTCTGGATTTTATGCCTCCAACTTATTAATGGCAATTGCCATTTGACTCAGTTGAGTCTCAAGATTCTGTATATTAGATTGAGCATCTTGTTGAAATTTCATGGTATTTTGTTGAAAGTTCACAGTTTTCGTAGCCAATGTCTTGACTATTGCCTCCAAGGAATTATGTTCACTAGAACTTTATTCCATTTGCTGTTGCTATCTAGGCAAATAAGATTGTTTATATGGCTAAAAATTAGAACTTACTTGTTGTCCCTAATTATTGCCATAATGGAGGTTTAGATAATCTCGCCAACTTGGAATATGTGTATCTAAAAACAGGTCATATTTCCTTTGAGGTTGTCCAAAATAATCACCAATTGCGTTGGCTTCTTCAACTTGGTCTTCTTGTAGAGTGGGACACATATATGTGGGATGGCTAACTATAGAATAAATACTACAAGTC
>JANZLX010000211.1:2439859-2463986 GCA_025531955.1 Erythroxylum orinocense
GTTGATAAAAGACCTTCATAAAAATATTGAATCAACAGTTGATCACTGATTTGATGATGGGGTTAGCTTACACACAGCTTCTTAAACCTCTCCTAATATTTATATAATAACTTCCTCGTGTTTTGTCGGATGCCACATTTTTTTTTTCTAATATTGGTGGCTCTGGAAGTCGGAAAAAATTTCTCTAGAAATAGCTTCTTCATCTCTACCCATGTTGTAAGCTTCTTCATCTCTACCCATGTTGTAATACTTCTAATAGGTTAATAATATAACCAATATTGGGCATCATCCTTTAAAGAAAAGGGAAAAGCTCTCAGTTTTATTTGCTCTTTGGTGTCATTAGTAGGCTTCATTCCCATGTAAACAACTTAAACTCTTTCAAGTGTTTGTAAGGATCTTCTCCCAATTTGCCTCAGAAAATGGGCAACAAGTGAGTTAGTCCCAACTTTATCTCAAAAGTATTATTATCACTCAAATTCAGAAAATTAACGCAGTGAGGCTGTTGGTCCAAAGCTGGAGCAGCCAGTTGGCATAAAGTGTGATTTGCAGCCATGTTCCTTTCTCTCTATCATTCTTTTCTTCATACTTGTTGTCTTTTTTTTCGTTTGTTTTCTTAATGCCTTTGTTGTTTACTCAATTTTAGGATTGTATTGTAAATTTTTAGATTGATTCGAATGCATAACTTACATAAACCGTAAAAATTTCTCAGCAACAACACCAAAATTTAGTGAGCGCTGTGGCTTGCAACTAAATATAAAAAGAAACAATCTTCTTGCAATACAAATTAATGTACTAAGAAAGTAGGGATCATTCCCACGAGGAATTCATATGTTAGTAGTTATGCAATAAAAAGGGAGTTTTTAATTGTGAATTAAACATAATTTAATTGGAATACGAAATTGAAAATTAACTAATAGCAAAACATTGAGAATTTAACAATCAATTTGAATAAATCTTGGTTTCCAGCCTTCTTCATTATTGAACTTGCGTTGATCATCGACATTAAAAATAATCAATTTATTGCTTAAGCATTCATCGTGGTAAATTTCTTTACCTATTTTCTATTATGTTTAGTTAACTGAAATATATATTCGAATTAACCCTTATTAAGCAATAACCTGGATACGATATCAGATTTAATTAATTAATAGCTTTACGAATTAAGAAAATCGATGAACTAGACAACATACATACAATGTATATTTAGCCTAGACAACTATTTTTCCTAGAATCATGTCCCTAATGTAGTAAAAAAAAATCCTAGTCCCTACTTTTGATTAAAAGAATTGAATGTTAACTTGTTTAATCTAGCAATTGATTGAATAAAATCACAAATTAGTTGTGTACTTAGCTGTAAAATCAAACAATCAAATAATAATCTAGAAAAATAATTAATACTTGACTAATAGATCAATTCAAATAAAGAACGAAAATTTCATAACATTCAAAGTTCAATAACTAGGGTTCGGTAAACCAAGAAATAAGAGTAAGTTACCCAACATCACAATTTTTCCTAACTAATTGGAACTGTTCACGTTTGGGGCGTTCTTGATTTTCTTCTTTGTTTCTTGTCCAGCTGTCGTCCTTGTTACTTGATTTTTCTCTTCTTCTGCTAGGTCTTGTTCTTCTCTATGGACGTGTTCTCCTTTTTTCGTTTCTTGAGCCACCACTCCTATCTCTTATGAGTCTAGATCCCCTGTTTAATATTATGGTATCTTATGTTCAATAAATCTCAGCCATTTATTTATGTGGATTCCGCTTGGAATCCGCGTGAGGCTCGCAAAATAAATGGTTGAGATTTCATGAGATAGAATAAGACAGAGTAAAACTGGACAGAGGATCTGGACTCATCTCTTCTATTATACACTACTATTATATTGATGTGACAAATAAACTTCGTTGGTCCACTGCCACTGTTCTCTTCTATTTTTTAAAAAACCTATGCTAATACTGTGCATTTTTTAAGTAAAACGCATGGGTTGTGTTTAATGCGTTAAATGCACTGCTATTGGCTGTCACATAGGTATCATACTATCATTGCACAAGGGCATGTCTAGCTAAGTTCAACGTCCGATTCAGTTCTTTTTATCCCAAAATATTGGCAGTGCTTTCTATTTGATTCTAAATATACCTTAACATAAAATAAGATTAATTTCTATTAATTATAACTTCAAACCTTAGAAAAAACAAAAAAAAAATACATAAAAAGATAGAAATATAAAAACAATAACAAATATTCTCTGAATAATTTGCAAAATTTTGTGTTTGATGACCTTCTCAACTTAGCGTTGGATTCGGATATAATTATTTTACATTTGAATAATGGAGTTTCATGGATCGTCTTGATGACTTTCACATTTTGCCATAGTAGACAGCAAAGTTATATGCAAGTCTTTACTTTTTTCCTTCTGTTCCTTCCTAAGAAGCACGGACATAATAAAATGGAGTCGTGTCCGTATCAGACGTGCATGTGTCCGTGTCGGACACGTGTCTGACACGAACACTCACAAAAAGTGCATATATATGCTCCATATTTTTTTAGAGGAACTTATAAAGTATAAAATATGCATGAACTATCAAGATATTGAAAGTTTTGAAACACATCAATCAATATTTATCATATTATGGATTCTAAATTTTTTTAATTCTAAATTTTATAATATATATATATATATATGTCGTGTCAGTGTCCACCAAATTTTAAAAGTTGGTGTGTCACTGTATCTATGTCCGTATCGTGTCACGTATCCGTGTCTGTTTACGTGCTTCTTTCCTTCTACTTGGTTCTTTTTGGGCACCCGAAATAACAGGGAGATCAAGTGCTGTTGTCATCTTTTCAATTAGTATCGTCCCACATGCACACTATTAAGAGTCAATTCTAATAAGTGTTCTCCTTCACAGGTGCATACCTTATAAATATAGAAGTGCTATTGAAAATGACGACGGCATCTCGAGAGTGTTGTTGAGGTTCTTATGATCAACTCAAACAGTGGACCTGGCCTCCTATTTCCAAAGGTATAATTCATTTGTGAACCCAGAATCAAGTTGTTCATTGGAAGCGTGATGTATACGTAGTTTTGATATGCTATTCATTTTCCTTTTCCAAATGAACTTTTTTGCTACATTAGAAAAGTTAAAGCATCCCTGTAGGATAAATTCTTGCTCAATAATAATTTTATAACAGTATCTGTGAACAGCTTGGCATTTTTCTCTTTGAGGTGTCTAAATAGTCCCATTTTTCATATCTTTGAAGTCCTACATTGACTTTCTCTATGGCTGCTGGCTTTCAAGTTTTCTACTCGTTATCTGAAGAATTTTTTGGTTGGATTTCATACTGAACTTCCACAACCTTCATAATAAGACTTCATTTTAACAATGACCCATTTGTGAGTTCTTTCCTATATGCTTGAAAGATATTAGGTGAGGCATTGCTCTAGCTGCATTTCCACCTATCATGTTAGATTTACTAATATTCCATTGTTTAAAGTTTGCAGAGATTTAATCCAAAGGATAGATTGCCTCTATGATTTGTTCGAAATCACTTGCCAAGGTTGTTATTTATGTCAAATGCATTCAATTGAGAATGTCAAACTTGTATTTGGATAGGTATAGCTAGAGAGTAAATACGTGATAATACAGGCTTAAATTTTTTATCTCATTAATCAATTGAAAATTATTCAGTTAGTAGTAGGCTTCATCAGTTATTGCTTTTCCTGATATCCGAGGGATTACAGGTCTGAGTTGCCGAGTTCTCAGTATAGTGCAATGTGATCAGTAACATCTTTGCGTTCACCTGGGAGAAGTTCCACTATTTTAATCCCCATCCATGCTTGAATTGATGTGATAAAATGATTGGATAACATCCATATTTGCACACGATTTTCATCCTCACGAAAGTTAGTGTTCCTGGTCTTCGTTATAAACTACTGGTCGTCTGTTCCATGCTGTCCTCGTCGTCATATCTCTTTAATCCTCTCTTTCTAAGTTGTGGACATTCCTATCTGACTAGTGTATTAATCATTTCTCAACAAGCCACTTGTTCCCATGATGTCCTGACAATTGTAAGATAATGATATAGCATACATACTGGCACACTACATAGTTCTTTTCGTATTTCTTTACTTCTTGGTTAGACATTCAGATGATGGTCTGTTGACATACTTTCTTCATTAAAGATCGCTTTCTGCTTTGTTATTGAAATGTGGTTCAAAGGAATGATAAATATTTTAGACCATGCCGTTCCTATTATCTAACATATATGCCAGCCTTTATTTCAGCATTTTCTGGGGCATTATGAATTCAAAAGCAGAAACCTCCAGGATAAATTCAGTCCAGAAGGTTTATGCAAAGCTTCCATGTTTGCGTTGCTTGTGAAGGAAGAGCTCGAATCTTGGCCTGAACAGAGTATGGACCAGAGAAGTTGGCTAACTATCCGTGAGGCTCAAGAGTACTGCCGCTACAAATGGATGAGAGATGTTCTTGTGGAAGATTTCACAAAATGGCATGATGACCAAATGGTTAGTGCGCCGCGCAAAGAGAACCACTTTAGTACCTCTCCCACATCCTAAAGCAACAGCATATTAGTTCAAACATGCTTGGCATGGGGGCAGCAGTTTGAAGCTGATTTTGGTGCATTTTTCCCCTCAGATGATTTTTCCTTCCTTTACTCTCCTTCCTGTTTTGTTTTTCACTTTTTATTCAAAGATTAGTTATAGGCAATGAAAAAGGAAATGACAAATTTCATTAATTGTTTACTGATAATTTTCTTTGCTTTCTTTCCTGTATTCTTCTTGCTTAACAGAGATCTTGTTGCATAGAGAAGGAAAATGGAAAATGCTGAATTGTTCATCTGTATTCTACCCCTTTACATGTTTATAACTGCACATCCAGGTATATGTATTTCTGATTCAAGTATCTGTTGGATGGATCGAATCCTTTATTTAGTTTTGAGTTGCTGATTCGTTAAATAATTCGTCTGATATAGTTAGTAAATTCTTACGTGCATTCAATAAGGTAGCAATCGTTGCGATTGCAATTTGATATTGTATTCAAGAGGCCATGGATCCCCACTGGTTGAACTTAAAAGTTTGTTACCAGAAGCATAAAAATAGAAACAGAGCATTAATGAAAGGCTCAAACCCAGAGAAAGCCTTTACCAGGGTTTAACTGTGAGCCCATACTTGACGTGATTTCGCCTTCATCTCACGAGCAGCTGTCTCTTTCTCTGCCGCATTCCATCTCAAGCAAAACTCTTGTCTGCCCACCAAAGTTGCATTATTGATTGTTTTGGTGCTCTACTTGGGATTCATTTTTCAGGAAAAAGTGACAACTTTGGACTTGTTAGGAAGATGTCCATCATTAGAAGTCAAAGAAGCAGTCAAAGACAGCTTCTTCAAAGGCTGTCCGGTGCTGACAACTCTGCATCTACTCAAAAGCCTTCGTCGCAATCTCCTGAAGCCAGCAATATGTTATCTTTGCCTTAGAAGAAGCATCGAGAAGATAACCGTTCTCTTATCGGTACATGTGCTTTCATTTCCCAACTTATTGGTGCAGAGTTGGAGTTAAGAGAATGTAAGGTTTGGCTATCAGATCATCCATGCTTGATTTCTCCATCACTTCCAGTTCTCTAGTTTCGTTAAATTTTGTTTCTTTTTCTTAATCGCGTGATAAGCATTTCTCTTTGGAACGACACCGAACGGAAAATTGTGATTGAAGATGTTGCACAAGATAAAGATTATTTTCGTTGATATTGAGTAAACAAACCTAACATCCTGTTCATTCTTGCAGGTGAATCTCCGTTCTTCAGGAATGAGATTTACAATTAGCTATCCTGTTAGTTGTATATCTATTAAATGCACTGCACAATTTGGAATATAATTCTTGGGGGGATGGGGGGTGGGGTGTTTGGGGGTGGTACTACTTTGCTCTTGCTACAATCTTTCCTTCTTTCAAGGTCTAGATACTATATCTGGCCACTGGGTTATAGAAGGAATTATTGTTTCTAATTTGCTTTTTTTATTAAGATCTGAATGCGGAATGTTCCTCTGTACAAGACTACAAGCAATTTTATACTGGTGATCTGATTCTGTCTTTGACATTGCCATTGTTCAGTAGCTTCCTACTTTACTTTTTAGCTATTTTCCCATTTCTGGCAGCTTCAAATCAAGCAATTTTATCCTCTTTCTTTTGTTCCTCGCACATTTTGATCTGCAGATTTTCCGCGTATGGAATGCAGTTGTCTTAAATCCTATGTTACACGCCTGGAAGTCCTGATTCAGGCAGGCTTTTGTTTGTATACCCTATTCACATTCCACATCGTCTTGGTCATGAGATTGGAAGAAGAAATTATGTACGAACAGTAATTTAATTCATAACTGTCAAGAATTGTATTTGGAGCTGGTTATTTGTAGGCCTGGGGTTAAAAAGAAAAGCACTGTGAGGCCCCCTATTAATCTTTCTGTTGAAAAAACTTGGCAGACAAACAGGAAATGAGATAATGTCATCCCCTAAGACACTCCTGTGTCTGTTAAAGCTCATCTCTAGTTGACATAATCAATCTGATTCACCAGCATGTGAAGAAGCAACTTCCTGTTCATCTGATCAACCTGATGTATATGATGAGTTGTTTGATATCAGAGAAGTTTTAAAGGATGAAAGCACCAGGCATGTTTTGTAGACTTTGGGGAAATCTTGTTAACTATCCAATTCTGAGTGCAAAACATTCTCCTTGCCACAAATGGAAATGAAAAGTCCTCAAAGGTCATCATGCAAGATTTAAAGAGAGAAAGTAGTCATATTTTGGAACCCAAACACCTAACCTAATGGACCCTGAGAAAGATGCTTTTTCAGTAGATCGTTCGACACAGTTTGTGCAGGTTAAAAGTGAGGATTTAAAAAACTGTTGCGGGAGGTGATCTGTTGATCTTGGGTGGTTTAGATAAAGAGTATGCAGTTCTGAAGGACATAAGTATATAATCAAGGAATAGCACTTTGTCCAGGTATGTCATTTTAGTTATATTTTCTTGAGATTTTGCTTGAGTTATTGTGTTATAATTTCAACTGTGGCATTTTCAGCTCCTTTCTCATTCTTTTGAACTCTGGGTTGACCATGAAAATGGGGGAACCTTATAGGTTCGATAAAAGTAACTTGCTTGGATTCCTCAAGAGTTAAATGGGAAGTGGGTACTGAGAGTGGGTTGATAACCTGCTGCGGAAGGCATTCTACACAATAAGGTAGAAACATAAGATCCTGCATGGACGAAATGGAAGATATTATCGCTAGTAGGTGATACTGAGAAGAGGTTAAATTTCATTGATGGAAGCAGTGGAATGGCCTCAAAAGCATCAGGATGTATTTGAGCTCATTGGTATTTGACCCTCAACTGGAATTCTGATGCTTGGTCCTCCTGGTTGTAGCATAACTGTTGTTGTCTTGCAGTTGCTTCTGAAGCAGGACTAGATTTCCTTTCTGTGAATGGTCCATAGCTTTAATTTGCTCTATATTACACTGTTTTACATTTCCCTATATTATCTTTGGCATGAACAAACATTCAATTTGGATACAGGTCTTTATCAAAGAGTTAATGTTACTGTTATTGCTGCCACAAATTGCCATACAAGATTGATCCATCCCTTTTTAAGACCAGGCACCCTCAACTCCTTCACCATGCACAAATTCATCTGCGATTCTGCAGCATCACACATTTAATGAGTGGAAATTCAAGCATGACGTTTCGATCAAATGCTATACTACAGACCTTCAAGTGAGTTTTACAGAAATGACATATTCAACACAGTTCTGATATGAACATAAAAGAGCTAGCTTGTCTCACTGATGGCTGTACTGGAGGTCAAAATATCATTAATATGCCGTGAGGCTGCTATTGCAGCAACTGAGGTTTTGTATACTCGTTATGTCTATTCATTTATCTTTTGTTGTCTTGTTTGTTGATTCATAGTGTCATTTCTGGGAGAGAAATAATGCATCAGAAGTAACAATGGAGCATCTAAAGACAGCAATTAGACGCATTCAGGCAAAGAGAGATTGACTGTTATGAAGAGCTATCATCTAAATTTCAAAGGCTGGTTGGCTCTGTTGATAGATGGGACAGATTAGCTTATCCGAATTGTTAAGATAGAGCAAATTGGTTTTCAATCTGGTAAATCGTTTCCCTATTCTTTTTCTGATATCTAAGCAACCATCCTTTTCTTTCTTTTTCTTGTTCTTGGATTTTTCTTTTGTTGTTGCTATGATTTGGCAGGATCCCAGTAAAATCAACCGTCCAATTCTTATACCATTTGCTCAAAATATACTAAAAGTGAATAATCACAAGTTTGAATCAGTCCAAATTTCTCCACTTTTTACATGTGAAATTACACTGCCTGCTTAAAGGTCTAGATTTGAATAATCTTTGTCAGTATAGTGGTGATATCACTATCTGCAGAAAGCAACATACAAATATAACCACACAATTTTGAATTTTCTGTGAAGTGATCTTACAGAGATAACCCCACTTGGTGCTGTGAATTTGTCACGTTGCTCAAGTAGCTATAGTAAACTGCAACTGAAAGTCTCAACCTTTATAAAGTTCTCCTCTTTTTTCTTTTTCTATGACAGTAGAGCTCGCAGCCGCTATACTTGGGAGTGCGTATTGGGCAAGTCACCGGGGCATGTAAAGATAAAGTTCTTATCTTTGCTTAGATGAGTGAAAGGGATAATGGTGTTGTGAATTTGTTATGTTGCTTAAGTGGTTACAGTAAACCGCAAATGAAAGTATCAACCTTCTAATTTTTTTTCATGATTGGATAAATCAAAGGGTTTTAGGAAAAAGTTCTGTTCTTTGTTTAGATGAATGAAGTGGTGATTATGTAAAAATCATGTAAAAGATTATATTGTTTTTACATATTCTATCAACTAAACCTTATGTTTCTTACATGATATATTTACGTAGTAATTTGATGACCATAATGAGTTGTAGTGATTGCATAATTAAATTGTTAATAACTATACATATTTACTTATTAATAATTAACCTGATCAAGTTTAAGTTTGAGTATAATTACGCTTTGGGTTAGATTAAAAAGTTAAAGTTCAACCATTTTTTTCAATTTTAAGTTATTTTCAAGTTTTTAAGTCGAACTCGAGTTGACTTATATTAGATCTCTTAAAAGTTCAAGCTAATCGGAGTTTTTGACACAATAAAAATGCTAACTTTATCAATGAAAAACTATTAGTTATCATCTACCAACTATCAATCTAACAAACCCTAATTTGAAAATATCTTATTGGATTCTAAATGGTCTTTTTCATAGTATTGTTATACATTTTTAATGATTTTAGTAGAAGCTCTTCTATGATTGGGTGTTGAAATCGTAAAGAGTTAGGTTTGATAGGAAAGAGGGAGAAAGTCATAGAGATAGAGACATCTACAAATTAAAGAAGGAAATTTCCTATTATTAACATGATCACAGGTCACAACTACTTAATCATTACTTTGTTGTTTTAATATAAAATTTAGAAATCACAAGGAACATTGTTTAGGTAATAAAAAAACATTTAACTATTAAGCATTACTAAAGTTTGTTTAAATTATTATATTTGAGATATTATTTAACATTTTTTAAGTGAGGAGGAACCTAACTTTACTATAGTGTCGCTTTCTTAATCTTTTGTATTTGTCAATAAGTATATTTAAAAATTGGGTCAAGTTTAAAAAATTAGAAATAATATGTATTTTATTAATTATATTATAATTTTATGTCAAAAGATTATTGTAAACAAAATGAACACAAAAAATTACTGAATTAGTAAATAATCAATTATGTCCAAGTTGATGATTGAAAGAGGTAAGAAAAATCAATATTAATCACAACTTTTAATATAAAACAAATTATATAAAAACTTGAAAAAGATGAAGTTTAATAGGTGGAATTGATATTGATCTATCATGTCTTGTCAATAGTGATGGATAATATTCTCCATGGAATGCAAAAAAACAAAACATGTCCTTTAATGCATTCCAACAAATTCTTTCACACTTTCATAAAACTTGTCATCATCTTTTTATTTATGCAGACTAAATTCTTTAACTCCAAGATGTAAAACTTAAGTAGAGAAGTTAGAGACGGTACTAGGTTTGGATTGATCTGACTCAAATTAATTAAATTTTAAGTTAAATTCAAGATTAAAAGAATTAACTTTACTTAATTTAAATTTATATAATATCAAAATAATCTTATTTTAAATTCAAATTTGTCTTTTGAACTAATAATTTTTTTTAGATCAAATGATTGTTTTTATTTGACATTAATCAAATGGTTGTTAATCACAAGACAACTTATGTCTAAGTCATTTATTGTTGTTTTAATTTTTTAATTACTTCATCAACACTACTTTTTTGCCCTTTTAATTTTGATTTGAAGGTTAAACTATATATATATATATATGTTTGTCTTTTTTTTTTCAAAATTTACAGAAGTGAAAAATTCTAGTTATTCCCCAAAATTTAATGTTGTAATAAACCAAATTAGTCTTGTTAGGTTATTTTGTTTTTTTTTCATGATCAAGAAAAGCATATCCCACCAAAAGATAACATAAGATTATCCTCACAGCCTAACACCAACTCAATTGATTCCCCCGTCACCAACAAGCCTAAAGATATCTCACAAAGTCACCAAACTTTGTATGTATCTCTCTCTAATCCTTTTCCTAATCCCCAATCTAATCTATCTTTGTAATAACAAACACCAATCCCACTCTCAAACCCCATCGCGTGGTGTTGACTCACAACCTGAACCCAAGTACATAATTCTTCTCAGTCAACCCGAGATTTGAAGCAACAGAGGAAATTACTGTGGCTCTGCTGCTCAACCGCTTCCCTAAATTAGTAAGTCAAAGCCTCACCTGAGCTGATGATGCTCTGCCACAAATGGCAGTGGCGCGTGGAAGTTAGAGTGGAGGAACAAGAAGGTGGGTTTGGTGTATGTGTTCAAACGTTTGGGGAATCAAAAATCTTGAGATCTTGTGAGACTCACTCTCCAACTATTAAGACCCCCAAATCCCGGAAAGAAAAAACAATAAAACTCATAAAATCATAATCATATGTGAAGAAGGAAGAGCATAGCAAAGGAGAACAATGAATGATATAAAAGAACAGTAACCCATAAATTAAAAGCTGAAAAGGAAAGAAATCAAGATCCACCTCGAACCTCTCTCCATCCCCACCATCACCCGGCTCCGCCTCTCACCACCATCGTGTTCTTCCGTTAGATATTTCACTTTTCTGTTCATAAAACAGACACTCTTTATCTAAAAATCATATCTTTCCCTGATCTTTCACTCTGTCAAAGCCTCAAAGTAGTAAAGATCCAACCTTTTTGCTCTGTTCCATTTGGTACCCACATAAAGAACCGAACTTCGCGACCTTTTTCTGAGACCAATTGAGTGATCAGAGTTTAGGATAAGTAAAGACTCAATTTTCTGAGGGGAGAAGAGAATGAGGGATGATGATTCAAATTGGTTCTCAAGATGGGAAGAAGAGCTCCCACCACCTGAAGAGCTCATGCCCTTGAATCAAACCCTAATCACTCCTGATCTTGCTCTTGCTTTTGATATTAGAAACCCAGCAAGTAACAACACTAACACCACCACCACCAACTCCCTCCATCAAAACCACACCCCTCCTCCTCCACCACCACCACTCACCTCCACAACCCCATCACCCACCAACCCTCTGGCCTCTCCACATCCAAATTCTGGCGAGTTCGCAGCAGATTCAGCTGAGTTGGGCTCTGGGGCTGGTGGGGATGAACCTGCAAGAACCCTCAAGCGTCCTAGACTTGTGTGGACTCCGCAACTTCATAAGAGATTTGTTGATGCTGTTGCTCACTTGGGGATCAAGAATGCTGTCCCCAAGACTATAATGCAGCTCATGAGTGTTGATGGGTTGACCAGAGAGAACGTTGCCAGTCACTTGCAGAAGTACCGTTTGTATTTGAAGAGAATGCAGGGGTTGTCTTCTGGTGGTGGAAATGGTGGCGGTGCTGGTGGTGGTGGATTGGGGACAGCAACTGATGCCGCTACTGATCATCTGTTTGCAAGTTCTCCAGTGCCTCCACATTTCTTGCGGCCGAATTCCGATCATTTCTTGCCGTTCGTACCGGTGACTGCACTGCAGCAGCACCAACACCATCAGCATATGGCAGCGGCTGCAGCTGCTGTGGCACATCCTCAGTTGCAAAGTCAATATCATAGGCCAATTGGGCATTTTGGGTCTCCTCCGAATGGTCAATTTGAGAATCCATTTCTTGCTAGGCAGGCACACCAGCCCGTGCATAGGATGGGAGCTCCTGTTCACAATTCAGTTCCAGGGTATGTGGAGGATTTGGAGTCTGTGAATGGAAATGGTGGGAGGAAAGTTCTTACTCTGTTTCCAACAGGGGATGATTAAATTGGGGTAATAATTGACTCCATTGATCTTTTTTCTTTGATTTGTTTAGTGGGTTTTTTTTTGGCTAGATTTAGGGTCTTGGTTTCAGTTGTGCCAATATGTTGTGGTTGTTGTTGTTTGTTCTATAACTTTATATTAAAAACTAGTCCTGGGCTTCATCCGCAGATCTAAACATTTGTTGAGTCATTCTTGGGTACAATAGTATCTAGTGGTTAGCAAAGGGGATTTGACAGTGTGAATCTATCGCGTCGTCCACGATTATGGAATTCTAAAAAGGGTATTAATTTGTCTATAATAGTCTGCATCTCCCATCCGCTGTTGGTGATGAACATTGATCATGATCTCTGGATTGGGTAGAGGATTCACTTTTGTCTGTGATAGTTCGGGATCGGCTCAAAGTTCTTGTATTTTTTAGTCTTTTTGTCTAGGATGTTTTGCTATGTGTTCAAGGCGTGTGGCTCGGGAAACAAATATAAATTCGATGTATGGTAAGGGGGGCGGGTATGTATGATTATGGAAATTCCATGTATGTTACCTTGAGATGTTATATCTTGGTTGGCACAATTGGATTTCTGAATGAGGCCTAGTCCCTAATATCTGTTAAGTGGTCTGGTGTCTTGTAGATGTGGGTTGTACTTGGTTGTACATGGTATGTCTCAATAGAAGGCTTAAGACCCTGGTATGAGTGGTTTGTTTCAATGAAAATTGTGATGTTATTAGAAAGTTTAGTTTACTTTAATGCTCAATTGACGTTTAGTAGTTCAATAATCTTATGTACCAACAAACTCTCCTCATCGCTTTATTTACTGTCACATGTAGATCTCTTATGTTGATGATTTATTCTTGCAATTATTTTGGAGATGGCGCTCTTGATGATTGTTCATGTTATTATTACTTTCATTTCTCATTGGATCTTAAGTTTTCCATCTGCTGAGCATGCACAATACTTCTACATTACATAATCTTCACAGTTTTGGGTTTATGGTACGGGGTGAATTTGTATCTGTATTTTCAAACCCGAAGGTTATTGACTATGAGCCGCATAAAGTACGGTAAGTACCTGAATGCAGCTAGATCATGTTTCTTTAGTCTGTGATTCATTTGTAAGTTTCCTTTTCCTTGGAGACTGGAAATAATGCCCAAGGAGTAATTGATTATCGGGGGCTTTCTTTAAAGAAGAAAGAATCTGCATCTAGATTGTAAGAAAGTTATGTAATTTTTAAGTTTACAGTTGTTACTTTAGATAGATTTAAGGTATTTTGTTTGCAACTTACGGAAAAATGTGAGATCAAAATAATGCAAGTGGGAGCTATGCCCACATGAACTGAATACTTTCTTGTCAGGACAATCACATTCATGAACTTCCTCTGAATCTCTGCACTTATTGTCCGTTTAGCAAGGTTATGTTAACTGTAAATAAATTTAGCTTCTTGACTTCCTAAAGTATGCTAATTATGAAACCTTTCTAACTCTTTATTTATTCTGCATTGCTCCATAAATGTGGGAAGTTCTGTTTTAGATATCTCATTTAACTAACCAACTGTGATTGTACATGAAACTACTTGATGACTGCTATGCTTGCATAGTGTAAAAATTTGTCAGCCATTCTGTTATCCTTATTGCTATCCATGGTTTTAAATTGCGCTTGCAGTTGGCAGTCCTGACCGTTATCGCTATTTGTCGCAATCCCAGTCACATTTTCTGTAATTGCACCCATATCTTCTGCAATTACTGTAGTCACTCACCGACATGGATTTAAATTGCACTTGCAGTTGGCGATCTGGACTGTTATCACAATTCGTAGCAATTCCAGTCACATTTTCTGCAATTGCACCAGTATCGTCTGTAATCACTGTAGTCACTCGCAATCTGCCATGGTTTTAATTACTCTTGCCGTTGGCGGTCCGGACCATTATCGCTATTTGTCGCAATTTCAGTTGCATTTTCTGTAACTGCATCTCGTATCGTCTGCATTCTGCAATCTAAAACCTTGCAAATATGTATCCTAAGCCTCCACTCTCTTTCCTCTGTACTATTATAGTTTCTTACTATTGTATCTTCAACTTAGTTGCCAATTCAGTTAGACACTTCGATGCATCTGTTACATATAATTATACGAAAAAAAACACAGCACACAAACTTGTCTTTGCCCATTTTTGCTTTCTTCATCCGTATCTTACAACCTTGTTCCTTGAAACATAGGAGCTGTCGGATCAGTTCCTGTCGGGGGGAAAAAGGACATCAGACTATGCAGAAGATAAGATTGTAACTTGAAGGTATCTCCTGAGTTTAAATAAAGATTCAAAATTAAATAACGGGTTGGATTCATATAATCCAAACCTTCTTTTTTTAAAGAAGTCACCGCCTGAACCTTTCTAATGGGAACACACTCACATGGGCAGAGCCTAGTTCTGGTTTATTTAGTTAGTTAGATTCCGTAACAGAAGAAAATGGGCACGAAGTGGTCATGATTGGTATGTTTTTGGTGCATGGAAACTCTGGGACCACAAAGCAAGATTGATTCTGAGATTTTAAGTCGTCAATTTAATAATCAAGTTTGATCCAATTTAAATTTAATTTAAAAAAATTTTCCAAGTTTAATTTTGAATTTTAGAAGACAAAGTCAGATTTGATATAACAACAACAACAACCACATGTTTTTTTAATTATTCGGAAACAGTTTAAGGGTAAAGTTGTATATATTGGATCTTTCCAGATCCCGTATTTAGCAAAATGTTTATTAGGTTATTGTTGTTGTATTAATTATGAAAATAAGATAAATGAAAAAAAGAGAGGAAAGAGCATAAAAAGAAGAATTCTATGAAAAATTTCAACATTTTTAGCAAATGAATATTTGAAAATGGAAAATTAACATATATATACATATATAAATTGATTGTATGATTAATAATTTAATAGAATCAGGCATGACCATGTCACTTCTTTTTAGTATTTAATCTTGACCTTTATTTTTATAAATTGTTATATTATACAAAAAGTCTTGAATTTATGAAATTGACATATTTTTTAATATTTGATATTTAAAATTTAAATTGAAATTAAGTACACCTTGTGGTCTCTTAAATAAGAAATAAAAATTTTAATACATTTCTTGATAGCTTTATAGATAAAAATAAATATATAAATTGATAGAGATTAAATTTGATCAATTATGTATAGTTTTTAACCACAAAAATTATACGATTAGAAGTTTTAAAAAATCATTGTATAATTGTTTTACAACAGTTTATTGTTCTTATAATCAGTTATTAATTGAAACTTTACTTTACAATTTGGTTCGAATCAGGAAAAACATAAATTAATCAAATTTTAGATTCATCAGACTTAGTTCAAATCTGATATAAAATTTAATAAAAGCTCAAAAAGTTTGAAAAAACTTAATCGTGATTTGAAATTTTTATTTTTTTGGTAAGTCGATTTTAATTTGGTTCAAGCCTACTACGAACTTGATGTAGGTCAAATTACCAATGCTACTTTAATGCGAAGGAAATGAAAATGAAAGTGATGATGCCGGCTGTGAGGAATTGACATTGCATGTAATGTGATGAGATTACAGGTAACGTAATGAACAACCACTCAAATTTCTTATTCAAACTTGAAGATCACATTCTAAACTAGAATTTATGCTTCTTTGGGCAGTGGTTTGCCAGCTAAGAATGCTCTGAACAAAGCAAGTGACCTCCCAGGTGATGACCATGGCACCATGTGAGAGCCTCCTCTAATGGTCGCATAGGTTAGGATGTCATCATAAACTTGTGTCCATCCACCAACCTAGTAGCCAGGTATATAAGATAAGCTCATATACACATGTAATTAGTACCACAAAAATAAGGTAATGAAATAAAATTTTAGGTTGGATTAAGAATAAATTTTTAAATATGTGATTAAATTTGTCCTAACTACTTCTAAGAAAGGAGCGAATGAAAAGAAAAGAGAGTTTCTCGCACGAAGAAAAGGATCCAATGATTTTAAAAGAATTAAATGAAAATCTTATATTTGATTACGTAGAGGGACAATAAAAATGATTTATATATAAATTTTTATGATTAATTTCTAAATTTAGAGTCAAATTTATATATAATTGGTATTGGTTATCATTTTCAAGAACATTATGTAACTTTTAGTAATACAAGTAAAAGCTACCAAGCCAACCTAGTATAGTAACGTAATTAAAATTAAGGCAATGAAATGAAATTCTTGATTATATTAAGAATTTATTTTTGTATACATAATTAAATTTATGTTAGTTATTCTTCAGGTGAAAAAACAAAAGTTTATCAAATGTCGAAAAAAATTAAATGAGAAATTAGATGAGATGAAAATCTCGCATATTATTTTATAGAGTGATAATAAAAGCGATTTATCTATAAATTGTCTAATATCGCGTGATTTAACTTATGGATTTGAAATCATAGCTTATTATATTGTTGGTATTGATCATAATTTACAAGAAAATTTTGTAGTTTTAGTAAAAGCTACTAAACCAACCTGTTTATCCATGTACCAAGCCTTATAAGAAACAGTAGTTCTCAATCCTAGTGCTTTAGCCAAGCTTTGTACATTGCTCCTTGTGGCTATAAATGGGATAACTGTGTCTTGATCTCCACTGTAGATTGTTACTACAGCATTATAATTGCATCTTACTAACTCTGAATATCAAAAATGGTGTGTCCTTCCAATACTCACCTGTACAGTAAAACCCTAATGCCTGAACGAACCAGATAGCCCACAATATCAATGGTAGGTATAAGCAGGTTTGTAAGATCATAATTTGTAACACTGTCAAAAAAAAAATCATATGTTAATAAGTTTTAAATTACGGATTACGATAAATTTTTGGTAGCGGTTGGAGAGAGAGTGAAAATTTACCTGGTGCAGGTAGTCCAATTAGCTACTCCAACAAGCTTGGCATTTAAGGCTTGCTGCACTTCTTTTCTGTTCAGATAGTAATAAGCATTGACACCTACACAAGGGTCTATATTTTCTGGGGCTTGCAACTGAAGACGTCAAATGAAATAGAGTGTGTTAAGGTGATAATTGATGCTGTAGATATGTCAAAATGATATCGTTTTCGTTTAAAGTTTTCAATCAAGTTTCCGATCGTCCAATTGAGCGGCGAAAGTTCGAACTGAAACAAAGAAATTGGGGCCAGGTCGTTGCCAACCCTAGGAAAAGGAGTAAAGGGACAGAAACCTTACAATCTGTGGATGTTCCTGTGCAGATTGAAGGGATAGCAGGCTTCGAGTTTTTGATCTGAATGGGTGATTCTGAGTCTGAACTAGACCTTGTGAGTCACCACTTGAAAGGCAAACATCAGCTATTACATCATAAAGGTCAATATCATTGGAAATTTCCTTTGATAATAAATCTTCTACTCTCATGCAAGCTGCTGTTATGTTATTATAGCCAAGTAATGTGTCTTCTCTCAACAGTTGGGATATGGTGCAAGTTGTTTCCATGAGCCTGTAGGTGTCGTCTGATACTAATCCATGAGACCAGTAAAACGTACCAATTGAACTTTTATCTGTTTCAAACTCCACCAGAGGATTTCCTATCTGGTTATAGAAAAAAAAAGGGAAGAATTTGATGTTCAGTAAGTATATGAATCCAAACAAAAACGAGATTACGCTTTTAACTTGTACTAACAGCAATGCCCTTAAGATTGATCTTTGATCCTGATTGAAGAATGAGTTGTGCAAGTTGTGGAACATAATGACCTGTCAAGAAAATGAAAAGTTCAGGATCATGTATCGAGCTTCTGAGAAGTTGTGGGCTTCTTCCTTTTCCAGCCAATATATATATATATATATATATATATGAAATTGTGTTGATTGAACTATAAGTTACCTGCATAGCTTTCACCAGTGATGTAGAAATCTCTGTTCTTGTAATGAGGATATCTGTCAAACCAGTTCTGCAAGAATACCAGGTTGTCTTGGGCTGAAACGAAAGCAAATTTAGGGTATCTGTCAGGTTTAACGCGCCATGATTTGTTGATTAAAATTGATAAAAGGAGTGTCAGGTTGGGATGTGTCAAAACCTGTGATATAGTCAGACACATAGCTGTAGAATGATGTATTTTTTGAATATGAGAATCCAATCCCTGCAGGTGATTCCAAGTAGAGCATGTTTGCTTCTGCATGAATGTTGAACTATTACATTCAGGGAACAAAATCCCTGGAGACTGATCAATGTGAGATCTCACAGGAAATGAGAGGTGAAAGCGTTAACTAATTGCAGAGTTTTGATTCTCTTAAACCCGAACTGGAATTGTTAACATCACCTTTGTTCCAGCTATAGTAATTTCTTAATAAGGTCCCATCACTGGTTGGTCTGAAGGGACCATGCTCCTGAAAAGCTCCAACTCCGACAGAAGAACAGCCAGGCCCTATAACAAGTAATAACTTAAGCTCCAGACGCAAGTCCTGGACCTTCATTGTACACATTAAGAACAGGTAATTACCTCCATTAAACCAAAGAACAAGAGGCTTCGAATCAGGGTCTGATTCTGCTTCAACAAAATAGTAAAAAAGAGCTCTCTGCTGCTTCTCGTCGATGGTTATATACCCTGAATATTGCTGGAAAGTGACTTGAGGTTGCCCTGGTAAGCTAATAATCCTGTCACCTTGGAAGGAGCTCATGCATGGTGGTTGTAGTGAAATCGTACAAATCACAACCACTAGAATCCATGATTGAAGCTGCATGTTTCCTTGAAATGCTTGGTGGAATTCCCTATTGTCGCTGTGAATGGTCAGTGAAACAGAAAATTTTTTTTATAGAATCACGGACAGACTCTTTTTGTCGTACACTTGTCCGTAATATTGTTCAGATTCATAAGTCGTTTACTTATCCTGTCTGCTTTCTAGATTCTCAAACAAGCAGAAATCACAGAGAAGAATCTTCACGTGTGCTATGAGGACAACCTTCGGGTCATTGTATTTATGACCATTCAATATTCGGTTACAAGTTTTAAATTACGGATTATAAACTATTGGATAATTACGGATTGCAGCAAACCAAGCTAATATTATTGTTGCTATTGCTAATCATTGTGTATGGTTAAGTTTTAATGAACTCAACTGGTTTGGTTAGTTTAACTGTAAAAATCTTGAATCACCAATTTTTTTGTTCAGTTTTTCAGTTCGATTTATAACTTTTATTAAAACTTAATCAGTTTATTAATTAATCAGTCGATTTTTATAAATTAATAAGTTTTCATAAACTAAAATAAATAAATTAATTTTTATTTAACAATCTATTTTTAATTAAACTTTAATCTTTTTAGTAGATAAGGACAATATATTTCGCTCATATTTTAAATTATTTAATTTTGTTCAATTTTTAGTCGATTTTATAATAATTTAATACCGCTAACTTCTTAAACATTAAATTTTTTGTTTTACCGGTTTAAACATTCATATTTTTGAGCTTTTTTTAAAAGATAAGTGTTTCTTAAAAGTTTTTTTTACCAGAACCTAACACACAATTATATATACTTGGTTGTATTTTTCTCTAGAATGCATAAGTATAGACACCAGTTGCAAATTACAATGTGCGTTGGTGCGATGGAAGTTGTTTCCTAGAGAATGACATGGTCTGGGATACAGGTATATATATTCGGTGTCCTTGTTGTATATCATTGTACTAATTACTAGAGTTTATATATCAGTATAATATACTCACTGTAAATATAATTATATAAATGTAAAAATTTGTAATCTTCATTAATTGACTGTTAAATCTTATGAAGTTAACTACTCTTTGACTCTCAACTATGTAAACAAACTCAATTGATCGACCTTCATTAAAAATCTTTTTATATTCTTATTTATTTCGTACTACTCTATTCTTGCTGTAAATTATTTCCGGACATATTTTGCATTCTATAATGTGAAAATTTGCAATGAGTCTACGGGATTACAAGAGAAAGAAAGTTAAACCACACACAAGTTTAATTGATATTCTATTTTATAACTAATTGGCGATAAGTGGAGTAGCCCAC
Organism: Erythroxylum orinocense; assembly: GCA_025531955.1. NCBI lineage: Eukaryota > Viridiplantae > Streptophyta > Magnoliopsida > Malpighiales > Erythroxylaceae > Erythroxylum > Erythroxylum orinocense. The sequence goes on from JANZLX010000211.1 coordinate 2,460,332, forward strand.
TAGGCTTATATGTTAACACAGTGGTAACTGGACTAAGTTGTTAGGACTGGACATCTAGACAGACAACCAGAAAATTAATAATCTGGACCAAACCTGCTCTAATACCATGTGAAAATTGCAATGGGCTTACGGACCCATATGAGAAGGAAAGTTAGTCCACACACAAGCCCAAGTGAGGTTCCATTCTAAAACCAATTGGTGATTCATTGTCATTGTAATTGTCGATGTAGGAAATTCAATAAATATTAATCATTGACCTGATAATCCTAGTGCTTGTCGCTGGTCAGAGTCTTCCTTTTAGCAGGCTCTGAAACTGAACATGAATCGTTTACTTAAACTGCTTTTATATGTTTACGAGAATATCATTGAATCTTAAAATTCCGGTGGGGTGTAATGGTTTCGTAAACTTTTAGATTTTTTCGTAGTCGTTTCTAACACAATCAAAAATTAGAAAAATTAAATACAACAAAATAAATTAACATTAATATTTGTTAACACAGTTCGACACACCTTACTTACGTCTGCGAAGCCCTCACCTAGTTTAATTCTTTTACTAATGATAATAGTTTTATACAAGGCTTTACTGAGCCGACATCACTCAACCTTTGACACTATCCCTCGTTGTAAAATCTCGTTACCTGTAGGAAGGTTAGAATGATAAATATAAGTGATCAATGAGAGTTTAGAAAAAAAATTCATGCTCACGCATAATATGTCATACACATACACATAAATAATGAAGTTGTTGCACGTGAAAATAATTGTACATGTATTCATGAATAATTTCGGGTATAATTGGATTGAGTTATGATTTTTAGAAATTTTGAGAATTTTAAATTTTATTTATATTGAAAATATTATTGATTAGTGGAAATATCGTATTTGTGAATTTTGGTGAATTTAGAATTTACTTTCGAAATTTATAGAGTATTGTGGAAAATAGGAATAGAAATTAATGATATTGGGAAATAATTGGATTGTAAAGATGGGAGATAAAGAGTTTAGTTCAAAAGAAACTTAGTTAGTGCTTAGATCTTAGGAAAGTGACAAGTGTTAAGTTGCTTTTTGTACTTGTGTTAGAAGTAGGTTACCATTCTCTGAGAGTTGAAAGGTTAAGTTTTGTCCAGTTAACTTCATAATCACCTTCTTCAAATTTCATCCAAATACACAAAGTTTTTCGTCAAATACCTTCTAAGATATTCCTGTGTTTTTCCTTTTCTTATACCATACCCAATTTGCTATTTGTGTCTTCTACCTTAAGAAAAATTAGAAGCTAGTTATTATATACAGTGAAATACGTGAATTGTATAGGGCTTAGGGCTTGAAGATAATTGAAGATTTTGAAGCTTTCAGCAAGTAAGTAGTGAATAAATCCTTTAGAGTTGGAGATTTATGAAACAAATTGATGAATTTACTGTTAGTTGCATGGATCATGGCATTTACTTATATATGTTTATGAATGCTCTGTTGATGGATGAAAATTTTGATTATAGTGCTAATTTAGCTTTTGACGGATTGTTAGTGACTAGGTGAGGCAAAAATGATTTTTGGAGTTAGAAATAGTAATGAAATGATGTATAGGGTTAGTGTAGAAGATTAAAGTTTGAAAAGATGAAACATGCTCTGTTTCTTTACTGTGCATATATATAAATATATAAGTGTATACGTGAGTTGATGAATCCTTTAGAGATGATCAAGAAAATAGTTTTTGAGTGGAACAGTAGCTGTAAAATGATAGTCGGAGATGAAAATGAGAGTTTAAATAGAAATCGAGAGGAAACATGGAGATTAAGAATGAAAATTGGAAATGCAAAAAGTTGATAGAGCATGAATAAGTTAAATATAAATTTTTGGCTTTTAATAATTCTTGATTAAACTTGTATATTTTAGAGTAGTATGACTTTATAGTAAATGAGTTTAATGAAATGGAGTAGAAAAACTAGAAATAAAAATTTGAAGTGTTGGGTTTTAGAGAAGGAAATTTGGAGATTTTTGGGAAGGAATAGTAAGAGAGTTGAATTTTCGATTTGAAACTTCTGTAATTTTATTGTACCAATCTAAATAGATTTTTAAAGTCTTCATAAAAATTATAGATCTTTCTTTTATCTTTCCAACGACATATAATATGAAATTTTTGGATAGTAATAATGAAGACGAATCAATGTAATTAAGGGTTTTTTTTTGGAGATTGGAGTTTGTACCAACAGGGTCGCAAATTTTGAATCGTAATCGTTGCCAATTATTACCATATTTATTAATGTTTAAATTTTAATAAAAAAACTATATGTGACTATTTCCGTAACCCTTGTAACACGGGATGAAGTCTGGCGACTGAAATCTTGAATTAATTGCCATTGGTTATGGGCGAATATGACGTTGACTTGTATGTTCACAGTTCACAGTAGTTCACACTGCCTACGCATTCCATTCATTTTCTTTCCGCTCTTAGGTACAAATGTAACCATGTCTATCAAATTCATACATAGTATAGGCCCTGTCCATTGGAGCAACTTTGACGATCTGTACTGCCTCATACGTACACAACTCTCATCACATTTGGATTAAAAAAATGATCGAAAATATGAACAAAAAGTACCTTCTTTTTCTTTTTGTTCTTAAGCTAGCTCAAGCAGTAATTTGTTACAGAGAAGAGCGGGGAAGACAGATAAGTAATAATAAAAAGACAAAAATAGTTATAGATGTTAGAAGGAAGACAAAACACAGTGTTTAAATAAAAGGTCTATTATTATTAAGCTGGACGAGAGACTAGAGTATAATAGGTTGTATTAAAGCCGAATACTGACGGCTTCAACAGCATGAAAAATCTGTATACATAATTTTTGTTTCTCTATCTAAATCAATGGATTCTATATTTCTCCCTCCCTTTAGATGTTTTTCTTCTTACCTCTTCTGACAAAATCGTAACAACTTATACGCATTCTGTTATCCATTTCTACTCTACAACAATTGGTATCAGAGAAGTCGACCATGTAAAGAGCAACGATGACTTAAAGCACCAGAGGCGCCGAGTTATGAAGAGTAGAAGAAAGCTTGAAGAGTGTGATGGAGAGGATGTTCTTGGAGTCACAAGATTAAAATGAGAGGATGTTTTCAGAGATTCAAAATAGAACAGAAAAGGAGGAAAAAGAGATGACAGAATTAAAGGCTTTACTCTTGTAGAAAGGGCTCCCTTGAACGTCTGAAAATGGAAGCTTCAGTTACTGCCCTGTTGAGCTTGAGTATGGTTGAGGCAAATCGTCAAACACCTTCAGTCACTGTTCACGCGCACTGTTCATACAAGAGGAAATCCGCTGCTCTACACTTCTTGAACTCCTCCTCTATTCTTGACTTTGTAATCTACTGAATGTATAATGTATGAGTATTGGAAATCTGATTGATTGAAAAAAAAGACCAAGAAAATTGACTGGAAAGTAAACAGAGTATGTTGGTAGATGAGGTTTCATACGAAACTTGCTTCAGAATTTTTGGAAAAACAGAACATCAACAAAATACTTCTTCAAACACTAATGCTAAACTTGCTGCTGGACAGTCAAAACAAAAATGAGCTACTAGATAACGAAAACAACAATGAAACTTAATAAGAAATTGAAACTTGAGAGAAAATGATCTTGTATTGAAGGTTTTGTATTTTTTT
>JANZLX010000211.1:2500557-2529838 GCA_025531955.1 Erythroxylum orinocense
TTCAGTCCTGGGAACAATTTTGAATTAATGTTTTATATCCTGTGTATAAATTAAAACTTTATTTTGCTGCATATTTTTCTGGCTTGGTACTTAATATTTCTCATAATGTATGATTTGCAGTGGGGCAGAATCGAATGCTGTTCGTTATTCTCAACTTTCAGACTTTGGAACACTTGAACCATCTCTTGGATTTCGTATAGAAGATGCTGTTGACCTTAGCAGAAGTACATAATATTTTCATTTTGCTTTTTGTAGATTTTGTCTGAATTAGCGTCTCCTGTATGATATTTGATAAGTTTATTATGAGGCATTATAACTAAATGTTGCTCTTGCCCCATTACATTTTTGTTAATTTGTTGCCCTAGGGCACAACCCTCTGTCTGAAGTCTTTCCATGTCTGCTAAGTATGTTCTTGTCAGTTACTTGGTGCGTTCACTGAAGCCTAGACTTATCCTTATAAGAGTTTTTATCTTTAACTGGCCATCATCAGCCTTATTTATAGAAAAAATTTCTCCTTTATGCAATTCACTGTAATTATGCATCGGTCATACTAGTTCAATGAGGTCCGGAATGAATGCGTGAGTTGTAACTAGCAATCAGGGAACTGTCATACCGATTGTGTTCTGCCATTTTTCCCCATTTAAGATGGCATCTTTTTCTGGCATCAACTCTTGACATCCTTGTTACTATGGTTTCAGATCCTGTGTTTAATCAATTAAAGTCAAGCAGCCAGGCATTCAGTACTGGTGTCCATTTTGGCACTTTGAATAAGGTGAACCTTTGATTTATGCTGTTAAAAATTTGCATATTTATAGGTGAAATAAATGCGAGTATCCCTGAAAGCTCAGTTCTCCTTGCCTACTAAGTCAGTTCCCCTTTGTATATCAGTCACTTGCTTCTTCTGATATACGTCAATCAGCTGCTGCTATGGAATCCCAGACATTGTCTTTGCAAAAAGAATTGCAACCAAATGCAATTTCTATACCTGGGAATCAGCCAGAGAACTGGGGAGAGATCAATGTAGCAGATGCCAGTGGAACTGATGGCTCAACAGAAGATACCGAAGAGAAAAATCAAAGGGTGATGTCTTGATGTTGTTATTCTGCATCCTTTACTTTCCTCAATACTTTATTAATCTATATATTCAAGTGGGCACCACTTATTCTCTCTATTCTGGTCTTTAATCTGTATTCTCCAGTGACATATACTTCCCAGTTTGTATGCTGCTGAAAATATAGTTGTCGGTTGTAACTTTAGCAATTTATGTGTGCAGTATGAAATAGGCCAATTAAATGCAGCTTTGGTGTCCGATTCCAGTGATAAATCAAAGGAGAAAACAACGGATCAGAAGGTCTTATGATTTTTTTTTTCTTACATTTTTTTTAGGAAGATATCTACTGATGGTGGTATTAAATTCATTTATGCTCTGTTCTTTGTTATTGTTTGTGCAGGCATTGCGTAGGCTTGCACAAAATCGAGAAGCAGCTCGAAAAAGTCGTTTGAGGAAAAAAGTAGGTCCAATGTGATATTGAATTATTTTCCATTTTTAGATTGGATTAAGCTTTGATTATTGAGGACACATGCCTGTTCCTTTGTGCAGTTTTCATGTCTAGTGTTTCTGAGCTTCTTCACTTTCTTTTCCCTGTTACCAGGCATATGTACAACAGTTAGAAAGCAGCCGGCTGAAGTTGACGCAACTTGAACAGGAGCTACAGCGAGCACGCCAACAGGTAAACCGATCTCTCCTTCATTTTTATGGTACCTTTTGTTAGTTTCATCTTTTTTATATTGGGTTTTCAGCTTGTTTGCAACGTGTACAAATTTATACAAGTATTTAATCTTTCTTGGTAGGGCATTTTCATCTCAAGCTCTGGAGATCAATCACATTCAATGAGTGGAAATGGTACTTAATTTATTTTCTGTCATCCTCTAATTAACTGTTTCTGTTTTTCGTAGGAATGGCAAATCAATCACATCTGATAATAGCAATACCAAGCGCTCATGAACTCTAATTGACTTCATATCCCGTAGCATGACGCAATTCAGGAAAGCTGAAACTAGTTATTGGGATAATCTAGGTGCTTTTGTGTGTACTTCCTAGAGACTTGTGTGTTGTTTCATAAAGATGTTAATGAAAATATGCCAAAGTACAACAGTAATTTTAAATGATCTTGTGACCATTCTAATTCTACAAAATGTGAGGGGTATTGAAGAAGTTTTATATTATGGAGACTTCCCTACTGAGTTAAACCATTGTGACATCAGGAGTGTATGTGAATTTGATTCTTAGAAGAACAGCCTATAGTTCCTAAAAACTGATATAATGCATAAATTTGGTGGTTGACATGCCATCTCATCCTACCTTAAAACTTTTACTGTGGCAACCATGGAGACATTTTCCGATGGACTATGGATGCATCTGAATGGCCATGGAATAGTAGGAGATTTTTTTCTTGTATATGTTCAAATAGGGATTTGATAGTTTATTCTGACTAAATTTTTATCTAAAGCTAATTCGGTAATCAATTAGAATTACTTGGAACAAGCCACCATTCTGTCATTTAGACACTGAAAGTATGTCTTTTTTTTCTCTCCCAAGGTTCAAGTCAACATTTGGACACTCGAGATCTTTTTTCTTACTGCTATGCTTGAGGAAGAACAAGGGTCTTATTAGATGCATTTCCCTTTCTATCTTTTTGATATAGTGTTGATCAGTAACCTTTTTCTTTATTCATCTTTGTTTTACAATTTTGGTTTGCTATTAGTAGAAAATCGTTATATACTGAGATATTGATGCCTTTTGTGTTGATTCAGGCTTCTGTCTATTTGACAACGAATATATTTTGCAAATTACCACTGACTGCACTAGTTTTAAGTTTCTCCTGCTCAACCTATGTTTTATTGTTTAGTTTTCCTTGTTATGTCGATTGCTAGAGATGCCATGTTATTCTACATAGCTAACATATTGGTTTATGGATTCTGCAGGTGCCTTGGCATTTGATGCAGAATATGCACGGTGGTTAGAAGAACGTAACAAGCAGATAAGTGAGCTCAGAGCTGCTGTCAACTCACATGCTGGAGACACTGAACTACGCACCATAGTTGACAATGCCTCTACACACTTCAATGACATTTTCAGGTTGAAAGGAATTGCAGCAAAAGCTGATGTTTTCCACATCTTGTCAGGAATGTGGAAGACACCAGCAGAGCGGTGTTTCATGTGGATTGGCGGCTTTCGTTCATCTGAGCTCCTGAAAGTAAGTTTATTAACTAATGTTTTCTTTAAACTTTTTATCTAATTTTGTTTAATTTTCTTGGTCTAGTTTGACTGCTTGAGTGTTATATAAGCTAAAGATGGATGAGAAGAATTCTCCTCTTTTCTGTCCTTCTGCTTGGTGGTAGTTTTACTGATTCGATCGTACTTGTTGGGAGACATAATAGGTGTCCTCAGTGTCTACGAAAATATATTATGGAGTTGAAGTTTTGCATTTTGTGACAGTAAAATCTTTTATGATAGATCTCTAATGGGACACTTTTTACAGAAATTTTGATTCTCGTACCTCCTGCCTGTTTTCTTATCACTTGATGATTTACAAATTAGAAGTAGGGATTACATGTTCTGTTCCCCAAACTTAAATGCTATCCCCAATGTCGGTGCAGCTTCTCGTCAATCAATTAGAGCCTCTTACTGAGCAGCAGGTGATGGCCATTTACAACTTGCAGCAATCATCCCAACAAGCTGAAGATGCTTTGTCACAAGGGATGGAAGCATTACAGCAATCACTGGCCGAGACCTTGGCCAATGGCACAGCTGTCTCAGATTCATCTGGGAAGGTGGCTAATTATATGGGTCAAATGGCCATGGCCATGGGAAAGCTAGGAACTTTAGAGGGATTCCTGCGGCAGGTAATCTGTTTAGACATTTTTAGCTATCTTTATCGCCTTTTTATGTTGTACGTCCAGAATATTGGATTCGTAAAAGCTAAAACTGCTGTGCAAGGTGGCTTTTACTGTTGAAATCTATCCTGATAACCAGGCACCAAGTATTTCTGATGTTGGAATAAAAGCATCCTTGTAATGTCTTAATTGCTTCCTCATTTGCTTTGGATGTTTACGGAGAAGGAGAATTCTGATTTGGCAGTTTTTTTTTTCACGATAGCTGTCGATAAATGATATCTCCAAACTACCATGACATTCAGAAGCATAAGAACTTCTATGTTATTTTCATAGTTATCAGCAGGTTAAACATCAAACAGACTGGTCATCGCAATTGTTACTTTACCTCTATTTTTGGAATCCTATTATTTACTGCATCAAACAGACCGGTCATCGCAATTGTTACTTTACCTCTATTTTTGGAATCCCATTATTTACTGCATCAACCTTCACCTGTCTTTTTGTCTTGGCATTGGTCAGGCTGACAATCTGAGGCAGCAAACACTAGAACAAATGCACCGAATATTGACTACCCGGCAATCTGCTCGTGCAGTTCTTGCCATATCCGACTATTTCTCTAGGCTTCGAGCTCTAAGTTCTCTCTGGTTAGCACGACCAAAGGAATAAAAGGCATAAATCAGCCATTTTAGATACCTGGATTGCTTAAGGGGATCATCAGCCTCCATTTTTTTCAGCTTCTGGTTATGGTTAAATACTGGGTTGGAATGGCGCTGCTTGTTCTACAGTCATTCAGCAGACACAAAGCATTGTAGTGAATAGCTTTGTAATTATAGGGTCATATGCAGGAGATGTAAGATTATGTGTGTCAAAATAGGTGTTGCATTTGGTTATGTTGGTGACCAGAAAGGAGAAGGAAAGGAACTTTACAATGGGAATAATTTGATTCAGGCTTGATGTTTTCTGGGGACTATCAGGGGAAAATGGGGAGTGTTGTATGTAACATAGATTATAGCTTAACGTTGAATCTGTAATACCAGCAAATCTAATTAAAGCATTGTGATAATTAGAGTTTTGGTTCATTCCTTCTGCAAGGGAACAGTTTTTTATTTATCTCACAAGATTTTTAATGAATATAATATTATAATAATTGTATGTTAAATATATTATTTTATTTTATTTATATTTTAATGAATCATTTTTCTATTATATTATATTTTTTATAATGTATATTAACCTGTGCTTAATAATACATCAAAAGATAATAATAATTAGATCATGCTAACACATATACATATATATAGACATTAATTTTATAAAAATGTTTATTTAAAATTTTACGTGGTATTTGGTTCAAGGGAATAGTACTTCGATTCTTAACATATTCTTCTGGAGGAGGTGTATACTGTATTAACGTGGTTTCAACTTATCTTATTTACATATTTATATGAGGAATGAGATTAAATCAGTTATGTCACTTTTGTTATTCCAAATATTCTAATTTATCTTATCCACATATTTACATTTACGTGTGGAAACGAAGAGGCTCTTAAATTTTAGGGTGATTTACAGTTATCAGAACAGAAACCCAATATTTTTACTTTTGCTGCACTTATTACAGCAAGCAGCCACCTAGCAAGTCTCCAACGTGGACAACAGTTTCATGGCCATCTTATTAAGATGGGTCTGGTTCTTGATCCAGTTGTTCTAAACTCCCTTATAGACATGTATGCTAAATGTGGAAGCTTTGAAGATGCTTGTAACTTGTAAGACATTTGATTCAGCTATTGATAGAGATATTGTCTGTTGGATTACTATGATCTTAACATACGCACATCATGGAGAAGCTGAAGAAGCTCTTGAATTGTTTAAAAGAATGAAAGAGATGGGATTAAAATCTAACTATGTGACATTTCTGGGTGTGCTTTCAGCTTGTAGTCATGCAGGGTGTATTGCCGATGGTCTTTTACACTTTGAATCAATGTCGAGGTTTGGTGTTAAACCTGGAATAGAACATTATGCTTCCATGGTTTCTCTTTTGGGCCGTGCTGGTAGAGTATATGAAGCAATAGAATTTATTGAGAAAATGCCAATAAATCCAGGAGCAGTGATCTGGAGGAGTTTGCTCAGTGCGTGCAGGGTCTCTGGTGATGTTGAAGTGGAAAAGTATGCAGCCGAAATGGCTATTTCCATGGATCCAACAGATAGTGGTTCTTATGGTATGCTTTCCAATATATTTCCATCCAAAGGGATGTGGGAAGATGCTAGAAGTGTAAGGCAAACAATGGATCTTAATGGGGTAGTGAAAGAAACAGGGCATAGTTGGATAGAAGTGGACAAAGAAGTTGGATTTGTTGCAAGAGACAGAACTCATGATACTGAACAATGATTAAATATATATTACTTAAATTGAATATTAGTAACTCTAATTAATATTATTTTACTTATAAAATATTTTATTTAAGAATAATTAATGTATAGAAAAAATATATCAATATGTTTGAAAATTAAAAAATATTATTTTAATTTTAAATTGTAGTATTCTGCTTGATCAGAATTATCATTCCTACTTAAAACCCTTAAACCTCCTTGGACACCACCAACGACCTTACTTCCTCTGGCTTTTCTCTCTTGTGCCTCTTTCAACTCGTATAAATTTGTGTACAATCAATCAAGTAAGCTACTACTTTTGTCCTTGTGTTTCATTTTCATACTAAAACAGAGAGCTTTTGGATTCCCATGTTTTTGGAGACTCGGTTTGACGATTTTGATATTGACCCAAGTTTGCAGGTAACCAAATCTCGACAACAGATTCGACTATGCCTCACAAAACGCGACCTATGACTACCCTTTTGCTGTTTACTGGGCTCAATATTGTGTTGGTTCAAACTATTGGTCCTGTTTATGAGTTCGTGTGCTTCCTTCCTTATTGGGAACGCAGGGTATGCCCCAATCTCCTTTCTTTCAATTTTTTTTATCATGGCTTTTGTAATTCGTAGCATGTTTAATTCTTCACTTTGACGGTGGTATAAACAGATGTGTGTAGGACATTTAGATTCTGGGAAGTAATTGAAACTTTCTTCCAAATTTATCTTCCCTATGGAGTCCTGCACTATTTTCATGTGAATGTGTTGGATAAAGTGGTCGAAGTTCCTTTTGGGATCACTTTCTGGTAAAAGATTGTATCTTGGAGTGGTTGGCTTGCTAATTTTGTAAAAATTTCTGGAATCAGATCATGCTTTGTTGTATTAGTTATTTTTTATGAGTTTCTACATTCTACAAGCCCAACTCTTGGATCATACTACAGCCCCAGGTGGCGAAGAGCTGATATTGAGGTCTCAAATCTTACCGGTGATGTCAAGTCGAGGCATTTCAAATTGTTTGTTTACACAGACAAAGTCAGGGAAAAACCTATCTAATTCTCTGGAAAGTATCAGATTAATTTTTCAATAAAAAGAAGTACTATGTGAAATCTTCAGTTTTTTCCTCTTTTGAGAAATTCTAGGGCTTGAATCTTTAGTATTCTCTTATTTATTACTTGTTTCTGCTCTTTAAGCCGAATAATGTCCCTCATTTTCACTAAAGTACTGACAAATCTTACTGATTATGCATCTGGGATATATTCAAACTGCTAAATGCATTGAGATGTGGAGTTGCCATTTGATTCCACCGAGCCAATATATTCGGAGCATCTTCTGCGCCAATATGATGATGGTTGGTAGTTTGTTGGAACTTGGCAGAACATGAATTATTTATCTTTTGTCTTTTTGTGGATTGAAAATATTGGTACCAGGACTTGAACTTTGGTGGAGATTTTGTGCTCAATTTTTGGGGTAAATTACTGCTGTTGGGTCTATGGTGCCCAGAACTTGAATACTGGATGGAAAGAATTAGCCAAGGAGTTGTACCAGATATTGACCGGTAATAAAATAATGAAAATGAATGATTCGGGTGTCATGACGATGTTCATGTTCTGCCTGGAGAATGGAAAAAGTATATGGATTTATCAGGCAACTTTTACACTTCTACTCCGAGATTTTCTGTACCAAAGGAAGAGTGTTAAAAAGTTTCTCTTTTGGTTCGTTCCACTATTTGTGTTGCTGTTAGTATCAATCTTCTCCAAAGGGATGCTGTATATGAATCGCATACTTATTCTTACAAACTATATGTACCCACAGAATTAATTTTGCTTACTGCTGGTCCTCAATAGACTTGAACTTTTTGTGCTTAATGTTTGGGGAAAATGACTGACTGTGGTGCCCGAAACTTGAATATTGGATGGAAAGAAATGGCCAAGGAGTTCTACCAGATATCGACAGGTAACAAAAGAATGAAAATGAATAACTCGGATATGATGATGATATTCGTGTTCCGCCTAGAGAATGGAGAAAGAATATGGATTTACTAAACAACTTTTGTCCTACTACTCCTCACATTTTCTGTTTTGGTTCATTCTACTATTTGTGTTGCTGTTAGTATTAATCTTCTGTGTTGATAAAAGAAAGGGATGTTGTATATAAACTGCTTACTTATTCTTCTGAATTTTACCATTGGTCCTGGAATGCAGAGGGAGCGATGCCGTCAGGAACGTGAAGCGGCTCTAACTAATAAGGAAACTTGAACAGAAAATCTCTTTGAGGTCCAAGTTGGAGAACACTCTTTCTTGTCATCGAAACAGAGAAGCTAGTCTTTTTGTGATTGAGATCAAATGTGCATTAATAGTATTAGAATCAAAGCATTAGGATCTTCAGAGTGGCAACAGTTGAAGAAGCAGCTTTGATGAGGGAATGCATAATTTTTTAGTTGGGGAGTCTTGATAATGGATTCAGAAGCAGCACCACATAATTAGTAGTCCTTCAGTTGAATGTTTCTTTAGGGGATAGCAAAGTGATTAGATACGTTTTCTTATCTCAGAATTCAGTCTTATGAAACTGAACTTTAGGTATGCATAGATATTATAACAGTGGAGAAGTAATTTCAATGTTTGATCAGTATAGTTTTCCCATTAGGGCCTCAGAAATCTCTTTGTTTTAGTGCAGTTAGGCACCCATTTGAGTAGGTTTAGCTACCTGAATTCGATCTGATCTTTTGATCCGAATAGTAAAATGACGTCGTTTTGATGTTTTCAAATTAAAATTAATGAATAAAATTTAACTCAACCGAGTTTGAGTTTAAATTTAATAAAAAAAATTAGAATTAACCTAATCCTTACTAGCTCGATTGTACTTTTGACCGAACTTGATCATATGAATAAAATTTGTGTTTAGGCTAAGGCTTATTAGGTTGGCATCGGGATAGACTCAGCCTTGTAAGGTTGGAGCTTAGCTTGACCTATTGTTATCCCTAATTAGGATTGATAATTTAAGCCAATGCTTAAAATCGAGTTAGTTGAATTTTGGATCGAGCTCATATTCAAAACAGTTTGTCTGGCCTAACTTGAATGACCTTAACTAATTTAAATAAAACAATATTATTTTATTTAATAGTTGAAGAATCAATTAATTAAAATGATATTATTTTGCTTAAAATTTATTTATACTTCAGACCAAATCTAAGCCCAAAAAATATTTTGGCCCAAGTCCGCCTTGACTATTCTAACTTATTTCCATCTCCATGCCTATTTAGTACCTGTTTGGTTGAGCATTTGAAAGGTAGAAACGTACTTTTTTCTATTGCAAATACTATTTTGAAGAAAAATGAGCGTTTGACTGAAAAATTCAAAAGCACTTTTTAAATAAAAATAGCTTTTTCAAAAGCTAAAATACAGTTTTTTAAGAAGCTCAAATTTTGAGCTTTTTAGAAAAGGCCCATATTTTAGCTTTTTCGGATAGACATTAACGTTTATATTTTGCATTGTTTACGTTTATAACATCCAATTTCAATAGTCTAATCCAAGTCTTTGCCGTTCTAGTTTTTCATTCTCTCTTTGCTTCCTTTGGTTTTTGTTTTCGTGTCTGTTTGGTTCAGCTTTTGGAGACTTCAAAAATACTTTTTTCCACCGCAAAAGTTATTTTCAGGAAAAAAAATGATTGTTTTGGAGCAAACTTCAAAAGTACTTTTCAAGTAAAAATAGTTTTTGAAAAAGATAAAATACAGCTTAATATAGTCTCAGTTTCAGTTCCAAGTTAATTATTTTTGGACAATTGTGCTTAATCTTAACATGGGAATAAAACTAATCTTGCAAAAGTTGCAATCTTTGTAAAGTGTTGCAAGTGACTCTTAAGCATTGTATAATAGTTATGGATTTTTTTTATCCATTTATTTGGATCAATTGAATATTATGATTTTTTCTTGTAAATCCTTGGTCAAAAGTGCAATTTAACTTCATTTACAATAGAATGTAATTTAACTTCTAACGTTTTGAAGTGTTCAATTAAATATCGTGTTAATGCTGACATGACATTATTTTTATTTTTTAATAAAAAATAAGTCCTTTTGTCATATAATTATTTTTTAAAGATTAACTAAAAAAATGAGTCTCACAGTCATGTGATAGTTGATTCATTATTTATGTATTTCAGATAGTGAATTTCATTTATCACGTAAAAATGAGACCTATATTAATATATTTTAAACAGTTGAATCTATTTTTATTTAAAAAATAAAAATGTCATGTCAATATTGACTTGACGGAGTTAATCTTGTTAAATTTTCATTCACTAATATTTTGAATAATTCAAAAATATTATGGTTCAACTTGAAAGCTTTAAAATGTTATAATTTCTTCCATATTTTGCTGTCAAAATGCAACTGTAGCCAAAAGAAAAAGACATTACCTTTGCCGATAGAGGAAGATGACAATTTGTTTTGATATATGTTAAATGCTGCCAGAGATTCTGGTTGAAAGGGTCACACTTTGTCTCCTTAATTTGACAATGGAATAATATATCTTATATCCACGTTAGACCCAACACATGAATCAGTCTAAGTTGGACCACTGCAACGTGATTTGATAAGCTCGTAAGTTCTTTATCCATCACTTTTGACGACGACGACGCTTCACCAAATCATCCGCAGTAACACGAATTCACTTTCTATGTGTTCTTGGAGAAGTATACTTTCTATGTGTTCTTGGAGAAGTATAAAGATTTACAGCGTAAAACACGAGCTCATTAAAAGAGGATAAGTTAAGTAAAATTGTCAATAAATTAAGTTGGATCGGATTAGAGACTAAAAGATAAATTAAACTCATCAAGAATTTTGATTAAGTCTTTGCTATTCTATCTGTCTCTTCTTTATGTAAGACTTAATGAATGATGCAAAGGACGAGGATTTCGTGGTTCAAAAATGTTGTGTGAAGTTAATTTAATTAGTTTTATATATTTACTAATACACTCTCTCAAGTGAAAGTTCTTTAGACTTGAAACTTGCACAAAATCATTCTACCTTATGTTGAATGATAGGTGAGTGGTAAGATTTGAACTCACAATTACTTGATCACAAAGACTCTGATATTATATTAAGTGACCGTTTCATCATAATTACTTAAGCTGTTATATAAGATCAATTTAATCGATTTTATATATTACTAACAGATACTTTAGATAGGCTTGATAATTAATCAAGTTGAGTCAAACTAGAAATTAAGAGGCAGTTTGAGGTTGTCCTAAAAGTCGACCAGGTTGTTGCACTTCAGTTAGTGCAGAGTTTTGGGGAGTTTTCACTGGATTATCACTGGTATGGAATATGGGATATCGGAGGGTGGAACTGGACATTAATTCCTTGACCGTCATCAATTTATTATCATCCTCCTCCTTATCCTCTGTGCCTTATAACGCGTTACTTT
Source organism: Erythroxylum orinocense (assembly GCA_025531955.1). Taxonomy (NCBI): domain Eukaryota; kingdom Viridiplantae; phylum Streptophyta; class Magnoliopsida; order Malpighiales; family Erythroxylaceae; genus Erythroxylum; species Erythroxylum orinocense. Next base: position 2,512,238 of record JANZLX010000211.1, read on the forward strand.
TAGGGATCACTTAATTATTACTCCGCCAATGGACTGTGAAAGTTAGACACATTTAGCGTGAAGCGAATAGAGCTGCAGATTAGCTAGCTAACTATGCCAGATCTCTAGAGATCAGCGTTTATTGGTATCACAACCCGCCTGTAGGTTGCTTCACTACCCTTTTGGAGGATATATATGAGGTTTCTTTTCCCCTCCTAGTAGCTTAATATGTTTGTACTTCTCCTTTTAAAAAAAAAAGTCGATCAAGATCCAGTTGTGCAATTCGAGATCCAACCTATCTAATATACCTCACTAACTTTCTGATACAGAGAAGAACTTGGGCGATGGTTTGGAGGTACTATAGCAACAATAATGAATGCACTTTTTAAGGATACGTTAAATAAGCTTGACAATGAGTGAGGTTGAATCGAGCTAAAAGATAAGAGACAATTTGCTAAAAAGTTAAGAGACAATTTGAACTCGTACTAAAACTGGATCAAGAACCAGTGATACACCAACACCCCCAACTTGTATACAGTCACCATACAAGCTTCACTAACTTTCTGATTACAGGTGATTGATTGGTGGTACCATGGCAACAACAATCAATGCACTTCCAAAGGAGGATAAGTTTGAGAACAGGTCGGTTGAATCGAACTAAAGGTTAAGAGGTGATTTGAACTCGTCCTATTAAGAGTCGAGTCGTGGACGCCGAACTTTACACCTCGGTGATGATGGATTGGTGGTACTATAGTGTCGACAATCAATGCCGTTGTAAAGGATGACAGGTTAGGTAACTGCCCTTTCAGAGTGTCAAAATATATGTCGGGCGTACACTGTACAGTATAGGAACGTGCAAAATGCTGGTCTCATACTTGTCAAACACGTAGACTTCTTACCATGTGAGGCCACGTGCGGTGCATGGACCATACCATGGTTCTGTTTCGAGGATGTCTAGTCGTCGCGGTCGAGTGTGTCAGCTCTCAACTTGTATTGGAACGAGCTTTTCCTTTCATGCTTAGAAGTTGGTTGGTTCGGTATAATTAAATGTTTGTAATATCTTTAAATATAATATTATATTACTCAAGATAAATAGAAAAGAGTCGGTTTTCAATTTTTGATTTTTTTCTTAATTTTCGTTTAAGAGACAAAAATGTGTTGGAAATCGTGAAAGATGGAACAAGATCAAAATTGCATTTGGAAAAGTTTATTTTTTGTGAATCTTTTGAGTTGATAATGAAAAGAAAGGAGGTAATAAATTACTAATTTTTTGATTTAATTTTTATTTTTATTTTTATTATTAAAAATTATGAATGAATGAATTAATTAATTAATTTTTGCAAATTAATAATGTTTTATAAATTCAATACGTCAATTAATTTTTATTTAAGAATCTCTTTATTCAATTAAATTTTAAAATTTTTTGATAAATAAGATCATATTTTTAAACATCTCTCAAAATTTTAAACTTATCTAATTTTTAGTTTATTTCTTAACGGTTTAATATCAATTAAAGTTTTTAAATATTAAATTTGTTTATCTTACCATTTTAACGTTCAATTTAGGTTTTAAAACATTCGTCAAATTACGACCTAATAAATAATAATATAAACAGTTCAAATTTTTATTGATAATGGAAATAAAAATTAATTTTTTCGTAATTATAAAAATGGTTTAGATATTTAATTCAAGGAATTATTATTATTATTATTATTATTATTATTATTATTATTATTATTATTCCTACTTTGCATGGGTCTCTTTCATTTGCACGACTTTTAAAAAATGTGAACATGCTTTCAATTCTACTTTTCCACATATTTATTTGTCCTTTGAATTTTGAAATGACGTATTGAAATTAATATTATAATAAATTATATATCACGTTTAAATAAATTCTAGTACGAAGATTGGTTGCTGACAAACAGTAAAGGGCATGGGGCTGGAGGCAGATTTATTTTTTATTTTTTATTTTTTATTTTTATATTGAGCTTTCCTTATATGGACATATATCCATTAAATTAACGAAATCATCTTACCGACTGTTCACTTTTGAAGTTTGGTATTATTTATTTAATGCGTTAGGACCACTAGCATTTTGAAATCTAACTCGAGTTTATTATTTTTGATTAATTATTAACAATTAATTAATTAATTAATTTTATTATAATTTTTAAGATGTTTGAGTGAAACATAATTTACTAATTAATTTAAATTTTATTTACTCAAATATCGAGCGAGCTTGCTCTTTTTATAAGACTCAAAACTCAAAATTTTCGTTAATGATGGACTAATTAAATAAAAACGAGGTTTAGAAGATTATTATATGAAATTATATAGTTAACACAACGAATTACTTAAAAAATGAATTTTCAATTAAAATCATTATTTTAAAAACTGAATCAAAAATTAAACATGTAAGACAATATGTTTCATAAAACTAATTAAAAATTAAATATAATTAAAAAGGGTTATCCTAATTCAATGAAAATTTTGAAATTTAATTTAAAAAGATTGTTAAATAAAAATTATTGATTTATTTTAATTTACAAGAACTTATTAATTTACAAAAATTGAATGATTAATTAAAAAATTGACTAGTTTTTAACAACAAGAATTATTAAAATAAATCTAACCAAATTGGATAGTTGAAAGGTTCAATATTTTATGATTGAATCGATTGAATCGGTTAAGTTTTTTTAATGATAGGTTAAAATTATACAAAAATTAATAAAAATAAGATTTATGATGAAAAATATTAAAGGAATGGCGTTGAGGCAGATTTCTTTCCTTATCTATTACAAATATTAAATGGGATCATGCAACAAATTAATGAAATCATCACTTATATAAGACATGACCAACTTTGGAGAAGAAAAATAAAAAGAGCATCAAAAGCAAGGGAATGGGCATCCAAAGAGCAAACAATGGTCACTTGGTGCTTGTCCCTTGCCCTTTACAAGGGCATATGAACCCAATGCTTCACTTAGCCAAGCTTCTTCACTCAAAAGGCTTCCTCATAACCATAGTTGTTGAAACACATGCCTTCTCTTCTCATCCCTCAGACTTCTGCTTTGAGTCTATGGATGGCTTATCAAACACATTGGAAGGTGACTTTGATGGGGATGTTGTTTCTTACTTGTTGAAACTAAACCTCAAGTGCAAAGCACCATTTCTGGATTGCTTGACAAGGTTGAAGCTAAAGAACCCTCAAGATCCCATATTGTGCATTATCCATGACTCTGTCATGTACTTTTCAGTTGATGTTTCCCGTGAACTTGGCATTCCGAGGATGGTCTTAAGGACAAGTAGTGCTGCTAACTTCTATGGTCTGTCACTGCTCAGACAGAATGGTGCAGGTCCTATCCGAGGTTTGATCGAGTTTGTCGTTAAAATGTTTAGATGTCTTAACATTTCATATACATATATTAGTTCTGACATTTTTTACATATCAGATGCTCTTCGGATTCTGTAACTTCTAGTCAAGAAGAGAAGATCAACTTGTTGTCTCTTAGAACTTTTCCCTTTGTTGTTTTTCAAATTTAGGATCATTCGTTAGCTTGCTATTTGAGAATGTTTGCATGCTTTTGGCTAAATTTCTGGCTCGTGTTTCTTGAAGCGATTCGATTGATGGAATTTGGTATGGTATTTATGAGATTGATGAATGAATAGATCTATTTACTTATATGACTAAGATGTCTCTGTTTCTTGAAAAAGCGATTTGATCGATAGAATTTGGTATGAGATTTTGAGGGGATGATCTCCTTTTTCATAGATTCTTTCAGGTGTTATCATTTCCTCTCCTCTATTATTCTGGATTTTGCTGTCACCTACGAGTAGTTTTCTTAAAAGTATATTTATTTGTATGAGACGATGCATAATGGGAATTTTCTATCTTTATCTTGATGTTCTTTTCAGGAAGAAATTTGGTGGAACCTGTCAAAGAAATCCCATTTCTGAGATTCAAGGACATGCCAGTGTTCAATAGATCCTCCCAAGAAGCTACTGAGAAAGTATTCAACTCCGTTGAAGAAGGTACAAAGACTGCTTCAGCCGTAATTTGGAATTCTGTCAGTTGCCTTGAAGAATCCATATTTGAAAGCATCAAAGGAGAAATTGGAGCACCAATCTTTCCATTGGGACCTCTGAACAGACGGTCATGTGCTGGTGTTTTAGGATGCAGTCTTTTAACTGAAGAACAAAGATGCCTTAATTGGCTAGACAGAAACATTCCAAATTCTGTGATTTATGTAAGTCTTGGTAGCTTAATCACAATAACTGAGAATGAACTGATTGAGATTGCTTGGGGACTGGCCAGTAGTGGCTTGCCCTTTTTATGGGTGATTAGACCTGGTCTAGTCTATGGCTCTAATGGGGTTGAGCTTCTGCCTAAAGAATTCGGAAAGATGACAAGAAACAGAAGTTGCATAGTTAGCTGGGCACCACAACAAGAAGTCTTAGCTCATAAAGCCACTGGAGGATTCTTAACACACAATGGTTGGAACTCAACCCTTGAGAGCATTTGTGCAGGCGTACCAATGCTGTGTTGGCCATGTGTAGGAGACCAGAAAGTGAATGCCAGATTGGTTAGCCATTCATGGAGAGCTGGAATCCAGTTGGAGGCTAAATTGGGAAGAAGAATGATAGGGAAGAGTATAAGAAGGCTCATGGTACACAAAGAGGGTACAGAGATCAGAGACAGAGCTCTGCAACTTAAGGAAAAAGTTGAACTTTCTCTTGCAGATGGAGGTAACTCTTGTGAATTGATTAAGTTGCTAAGTTTGTTCAAGTCCTTGCAACAGATGCAAAGAGTGCAAAAGTTTCATTCCTAAGATACATTATATCAATTGTTATACATTGCATCGAATAAAGCAACGATTGTTCATGTGCCAATGTCTTAATATCACAAATAATGAACATTTCCAACAAATGCACAAGTATTACTTCCACTTCCACGGATCAAGAGATTTGTGGCTTGACAGCTTGTCGCCTGCAACGGCATAAGGTTCATGAAGCTGCAGCACCACAATTTTGACAAATTATGTAGTGAACTTACCAAAATAAATCTCTCCATAGGTCTCACAAGTGTGCAGGGTCTATGCAAGTGTGCACGGTTGAATAATGAATCCATGATACTGCATCCAAACAAAGGTTCCATAGAATCTGCAGAAGCAAAGCCAGAAAAGGATGGAACAGATCAATCTCCACAGGCACAAACTTTACAACCACAATGGACACGCTCTAAGACTGTCTCCTCCTTGAGGTTCTTTGTCACTCGGTATATGCAAGCTGTAGCAAAGTTGCGATCTCGTGGCTGCGTACATCTTAGGCAGAAGAGTAGTTCATAGCCTGTCTGGAATTTACATAGAAACTATTTGAAAAATAGCTTTAAATAATGTGTCTGAGACCCAGAATCCTTTTCTTGGGATAACTTTTTAAAATCAGGTAAAAAGAGTTGGTGCAACTATAAGTTCTCTAATATGCTGTATTATCTAACCCCAAATCAGTGAATGACAATTATCAATAGCGAGCATCACCAGGACATGAATTTACGTGATTTGCATAAATCCTGAAACACTCGATAACCGGTATCTAATGCAATTATGAATCTAGGTCAGTATGGTACATTGGTTGCTTAAAATTATAAATGAAAACTGTCCATTTATGAAGATCCAGTGTTTAAGTAATGTTTATCTTTGGCTGATGATTCATACAAGAAGAATCAGAACGCTTGGGAAATGGAATTTGATTGAAACTTAGACAAGCTGTTAACTAACCTGTTTCCACTTTGCAATAAGATTGCGATCAGCAAGGCTAATGTTGAGAAATCAACCCTCTCTCATCTTAGTTTGTAGTTCACACAATGTTGGCTCAATCAATTCCCATCCATCCGGGTATTTCACATGGTTTGTCTTCATCTTACGTTTTAATCCAGTAACCTGGAATGAAAACCACATTGCAATGCATCCTATCATAGAATGGTCTAAACTTTCTCCAAGCTAACACTCCAAGAATAACAATCTAATACTTGCTGCAAATAAGCTACTGACTAGCTGGAAAAGGGGATAAAAACATCACCAAAGAAATGGGATTCGCATGCACGACAGAGGATACATCTCCTAACAATCCACATTTCAACAAGTCTTTCCAAACCCATCCCCACATTATTCACCCTCCCTTGTGATAAACAATCCTTTGATGCCTTCAAGCCCACTAATTCATCTCCTTGTCCTTGAGCTGCGGTTTTTATCAAAGAAATACCACCATAGTAGGTTTCCCCTCATCGACTAAATTACCACTCACTTCTTCGCATGTCAACACCAAAAAACAATAAGGAAGACCCACAAAAATCACAGAGTTTGGATTGGAACAATTATAACAATCTATCTGCATGTCAACGTGTGCCTGTGGACATGTTACCAAGAGATGAAACCCAAGATGAATCCACATTGAAGTTGAAAGTCAAACTGTGGCGCCTAATTATCCAGCCAAATATGGACTTGAAATAAACGAAAATGGTATTAAAAGGTCGTGAACTGTAACCAGCAACGACTGAAACAGAAACATTATGATAAAGTCACCTAATAAAAAAGAACAATGAACATACATAAAATTTCAAATGCTCATACGTCAATAATGACAAATGTGTGTATCCATGTCAGTTGTATCCATTTTAGTTTCTAAGAGGTAATGACAGTAAGAGCCACATAGCCCTCTGAAACTTGCCATTCCCAAAATTCAGTGGAAAGAAACAGAAAAATAGCACTGAGACCTCCAAAACCTTGTATCTTTACCCTAAGAAGTTCATACCTACAAGTACCCAGAACGAAAGTGAACAGCTTTACATGAGAAGATCCTCACAGCACTAAACAATAACTCAACAGCAAAAATAAAGAAGCGTCGATATCTTGCACGAAACTGGGGAAGCAAACACATTCCACTATAAATTTACAAACAAACCAGAAGCTAAAATCACTTCGAAGAGGCAAATATTTGCAGAAAGTACTAAAAGTTCTAAACTTTAAACGTACCTCCTAAATAGAACCTATGTTAAGTAATTAATGACATGCAATGCCAAAAGTACTACTAGTACTTTAGAATGATTACATTAGTCATGAAAGATCAAACCTTTGACGTACCTCGTGACTCGATGAATGAAAACACGATGAAGAAGCTAATCGGGCTGTTAAAAGCCCAATGGGCTAAAGCCTCTCAAGAATTTGCGGCCATAGATTTTGGGGAGGGAATAGGAAGTGTTTTTTTTCTTTCAACCTTCCCATGTTAAGACTAAGAAAATGCAGAAAAACAGAGCGGGAGCATATCTCTAAAATCCCCAAGAAGTAACATAGAAAATGGTGCTTACTCCTCTAAAACCGCCTCGCTATCTTCTTCTTCTTCAAAAATTCATGGCCTGTCGTTGCCCATTACCTGCTTCTTCCTCTTCTTCTTCTTCTTCGTCGCTTCACTGTAGCTCTCGCTCGTTCTCTTCTCTTTCTTCTCGATTCCGTCCTTCTCTTTGCTTTAAACCCAGGTTGTCTCTCATACGCCATTTCTGCTTTCTACTATCCTGTTGATGTAGTTTGGTTTAATTTTGTATTTCTTCTTGGAAAAGTAATGGAAAATGATATCTTTCTTGGTGGCACTTTTCTTTGGTTTAGTGTAAAGCTGAAGTGCAGTAGAAATGGAACTGCTTTTTATTTTGATATGGATGCAATCATCATGTCCTCTCTTTTTCCACTTTTTTTTCTCTTTATGTTCTCAATTCTTCATGGGAAGTAAGGGATTTTTTTGTTTTATGGGGTTCTGAGAGCTGAAAGTTCAGATTATGGTTCCTGTCTCTATGCTTATACTTCTTTGCTGGCAAAAGAAATGCCTTCGTGCTTTTCTGTTGCCTGTCACAGTGTAAAAAGGTTTTGGTGGCTTGTAATATTTATTCAATTTGGTTTCTTAGGAACTTGGTTTTAATCATTTCGAACATTTTGTTTCAGAGTAAGTTTTCCATTGAGGAGGTCACCAAGACGTTTTCTGGTTCAAAATGTGGTTTCTCCTAGAGCTTTCATGTCCTCTAGCACTGTGGATGAGTCTTTACAAGAAGGTGCAAGGTCTAAGGCTTATGGTTCGGATCAAATTCAGGTTATTAATGGACTTCATCCATGAACTTTTGGGCTCCCTTATGTCGTCTTATTGGTATTTACTACAGTCACAGAAGCTTGTCTAAGTTCATGCAATCATGTGTGTTCGTATACATGGATCGTGTACATTGCAATGATATAATTCTAGAAGTGTTTGCCTGGTAGAAAAGTGTGTTGGTTGGTATTCTTCTTGCGATTGGGAATTATTTCTTTGTTGTGGATTCGATTTTGTGGCAAGTTTCTGGGGAAGGGAAGGGGCATGCACAATTTTCTCCTTCCAGGCTTTTATTTTTTCCCCCCTTGATTGTCTGTCATTGTTTATTACTTATATTCAGGTGCTAAAGGGGTTAGAACCTGTGAGAAAAAGGCCAGGAATGTACATTGGAAGCACTGGACCTCGCGGTTTGCACCATTTGGTAATGTTTTGATAATTGTCTCAGTAATACTGTTTAATTTTGCCTACTATAGCAAAATTGATTTTATTTCTTTAACTCAGGTATATGAAATACTGGATAATGCCATTGATGAGGCCCAAGCAGGATATGCGTCTAGGATTGAAGTTGTTCTGCACTCAGATAATTCAGTGAGCATAGCAGATGATGGGAGGGGGGTATGTGCCATCCTATTCCATTTCAAATTAGTGGATAGTGGACCATACTAACTTTGTGGATGTTCTAATTTTGTCTACAAAGTGGAAAAATAATATAATTCTTCATTGTGTTATCTTCTATACCATGCATTATTTAAGTTATTTCATTGCTAATATGACCTCTAAATTCACGATTAAGGTTGCCTTTTTTTGTCAATTCATTGTTGCAGTAGTTAGAGATATGTGTTTTTGAAAATTTGATCAAACTAACTTTCGTATATGATATAAAATTGATCATATGCAGAAATTCACACCCTTTCCTGAAGTTGGAATTATTTGAACTTGAAAAGATAGAGATTTGTAATGGAATAATTTGAAATTTGCACCCTTGCTTTGTCTTGCTAATTTATCTATTTCCCTTGTAATTGTATGGAAAGAAGTCCCACACATACCTTTTCCCTTTCTTTTAGTACATCTATTGCTCTTCCTTGAATGTAGTTCCCAAAGCATTTTGTAGTGTCTTATTAAACAAGTGTGCGTTTTTATAATAGTTCTTACAACTTGTTCTGTTGTGGTAATTGATTAAAAATTAGGTCATTCATGCAACCTTTCAACGCTTGTTTTATCATCATATCTGCTTATTTATGTTTTACTTGTTTGCAGATCCCTACTGACTTGCATCCGGTGACACAGAAATCTGCCTTGGAGACTGTGCTAACGGTAATGTGTCATTTTTTTAGTTATAGTTGTTTGGGTACTGTGGAACTTGCAGCTGGCTTTTAAGTCTGGACGTTTGCTTTTCATCTGTGAGAAACACGTGATCAGTTACCATAGAGGTTGTCAAGTGTCAATCATTTAGGCATGTATACACTTTTGAAAGTGGCTTGAATTATGCTGTTCAAACAACACTCTCCTTGATTTATCCTCTTTTTGGATGAAATATTATTACAATTCCGTCTTCTCATCCTTTGATGCGGTTGTGTTGCTTGACAACATGAGATTTTTGTAGATTTGTTACTTGGAAAATTGCTATCCTATTTACATGTAATTGTCAAAAAGTCTCTTCTAACAATTGATACACCTTTGTAGCATTCACTTGTAAATTTCGATTGGCAATCACTTCGCAATGTACAATTAGGTCTAACATCTTTTTCCTAATAAGAAACTTATTTGGTGTGAATTAATGAATAATTTGACTGTAATGCATAAGTAAATGACTTATTATTTTCCTGTTGTCCTGTATCTGGATAATTTCTTTTCAGGTCCTACATGCTGGTGGAAAGTTTGGTGGTTCTAACAGCGGTTATAGTGTCTCTGGTGGATTACATGGTGTGGGTTTGTCTGTTGTAAATGCCTTGTCTGAGGTATGTTTTTTATCTATGATTCCACAGCCACCAAACTATTCTCTTTCCTGTTTTTATCAATTTATAATAGAAAATGGAAAAGAGGAATTGGGAATTCTTAGATTTATGATTGTAAGTGTCAAAGCAGAAATTGAACCGAAAGGATGATTGTGTCATCGAGTGAGTTTCTTGATGTTAGGCCTGGAGATTAATGGACCAATTTATATGATAATTTTCTTCTTTATTTCTTCCGCCTGATATTTTGTTGTTGGCTGGTTATCTCTTGGTTACAGGGATTAGAAGTTACTGTGTGGCGTGATGGGAGAGAGTACCAGCAGAAATATTCTCGAGGAAACCCTGTGACTATTTTAACATGCCACATACTCCCAGTTGAATCAAAGGATCGTCAAGGAACATGTATCAGATTTTGGCCAGACAAAGAAGGTTTGCCCTAATATTTCAAGCCTATTCTACATTGTGTGAATTTATGCTTTATTTTTAAACTATAACTAGTTATATTTTAGATCTTGAATTTCAAAATTTTGTGCAGTATTCACTACTGCTATAGAATTTGACTACAATACTATAAGTGGACGAATTAGGGAGCTCGCATTTTTAAACCCAAAGGTAAATCCCTTTGTTACTCATTAATTAGTTGCATTAGTTCACAGCTCTGAAGTCTTGTCTACCTAAGTTTTTGGGCTGTCAGTGGGTTTGGCTTTATGAGGGCTAAGTCTACTCTTATTCACCTTTGCAGCTTACCATCACTCTGAAAAGGGAAGATAATGATCCAGAGAAGTGCCAATATGATGAATATTTTTATGCTGGGGGTTTGGTTGAATATGTCAATTGGTTGAATATGGATAAGGTGCCACTGCTTGTAGAATAATTCTCTTTTTGCTTTTTCCATGCCTCTTAATTCATTCAATATATTTTTCTTGTAATAAGTACAGAAATTGTCTTTGATAAAGAATGGGCAAATATAGGACTATAAGCAATAATTATTGCTTATTGAATGCTCTTTCTAGGATTATATGACAAATAATTGTGGTTGTTGAATTTCATTTACTTTGCTTATAGGCTTGGAAAAATGGCTATGATGTCAAGGAAACCTTAAAGACTAATTCCCTGTCAGAAATTATTTAAACGCAGAGTTATTTGGTAAGGCATAGAAAACTATAGAAAAGCCTCATTTTAGTTTCACCTTTTTGGAGAAGTTTCAGTTGTTAAGAGAAGATGGTTCTGAGTCTTCGTCTAAACTAAATTTCTGTAGCTCATTGCTAGATCTCACATGAAACTTCCAACAATTGACAATTTTGTGATATAGAAGCATCAGGGAGCAGTAGTTATCCGCACTGAATATGAGAATCCATCAACATATAATATTCAGCTAACAGACTTCTTTTACTTTCCTTGTTTGAGTTGAGGTTTCTCATGACTCCTATCTCATCGTGATTTTAATTTGTGTCAGATCCTCATATAAGTTATTTGAATGCATTGGTTCTTATTGCATGCATAAGTTCATAAATAAGTTTACTACTATATTTTCTTCTTCATTTTTATTCAACAGTAGACTGATTGTTGTTTAATTCAGAAAACACTTCATGATGTTGTGGATTTAAGCAGAGAAGTTGATGGAATCACGATTGACATGGCTCTTCAATGGTAAAACCATTATGTGCCTTCTTGCAATCTCGTTTCCATGGATCATTTGGATGAAGTGATGCTTTAAATTTAACATGTGCAGAATTTAATGTGATTTTTTATATTGGTATTAGAATTCTGGAAGCTGTGAATGACAATTATTTGACCAGGCTGATGTAATTTCTGTCTTTCATTTGTCTTTACTAGGTGTTCTGATGCATACTCTGATACAATACTGGGGTATGCAAATAGCATACGTACTATTGATGGTGGGACCCATATAGATGGCTTCAAGACTTCTTTAACAAGAACTCTCAATAATCTTGGGAAGAAATCTAAGATCATCAAGGTGCATCTGCCATGTTGCACTTTTTTGTTTTCATGTTTGTTGTTGGCAATTATCTCGAAAATATGTGTTTGCTCCTGTAACTTTCTGATTCATTTGATTTCTTTCGCAAAGGTGCAGCAGTTGTCTTTCTACTTTCAGTCAGCAGTTCTCTTTTTGTCCCTCTTTTTTTTTGTCTTCAAACGGCACCAATCTGTGTGATTGAGTTCATCCTAGTTCAGGCTATTGTTTTGGCTCAGATATTGGTCCACTGAATTGACTGATTATTGCTGTGATATGCATATTCTAAATGTAACTATGAAAGCAAGTGGGAGGATTGCAACTTTTGTCTGATGTTGGTTTATTGTATTGAGCATTATTTATAGCAACATATCTTAAATACTTTCATGCTTCCCATTTCTTCACTCTGTCAACAAGAATTTATATAGTTAGTCTGTGATAAGTTTTTTTCCCGGTATTTGCAAAAGGATTCATTAATCGATAGATATCTGAAGTTAGCGAATCCCCCTGTGACCCCTAGACCTTATTAGAAATGAGGAGAGATGCTGCTGGCCTATAAAGCTAGTTGCATTTTTTTTTTGTCCCTCTCTCTCTGTCTATCTCGACGTATCTATTATATATACATATATGTATGTAATGTGTATGCATCCCTTATAAATCAAGGTTTGGGTGTCTGGAGTGTTCATTACAGTAAAGCATCTGATGTAAACTTGCAGGATAAGGATGTTAGTTTAAGTGGTGAACATGTAAGGGAAGGATTGACATGCATTATCTCTGTCAAAGTTCCAAGTCCAGAGTTCGAAGGACAGACAAAGGTACTATCTACTTATGGTAAAAATTGTGCTGGTAATACTCTTGAGAAACTTGTACTTATCTCATGTTACTAGTTGCTAATATGATACATTATTGGTCTCTTTCTATCCGAAAGACAAGATTGGGAAATCCAGAGGTGCGGAAAGTGGTAGAACAATGTGTTCAGGAGTATCTTACTGAATATTTAGAGTTGCATCCAAATGTTCTTGATTCAATCCTTTCAAAAGCTCTGAATGCTCTCAAGGTATTTTTCTTGCACTTTTTGGGTAGTATTTCCGTTAATATGTTTCAAGTGTTATGTTGGTGGACCATGAAATTATCTCCTACGCTATCCTTTCTTTCTGTAGGCTGCTTTGGCTGCAAAGAGAGCAAGGGAATTGGTGAGACAAAAGAGTGTTTTGAGATTGTCATCTCTTCCTGGGAAGCTTGCTGATTGCTCATCTACAAACCCTGAAGAAGCAGGTGGGTCTTCCTCTTGTTCTTGTAACATGAAACACAAACAAAAATTTATCAGTATTTTTGTTTTGATCCTAGCGTTAGATCTTTTTAATGCACTTTTAATGGTCATTTATTATTTCTGAATTTGGTTATCTTCTGAGTATGTTATCTTAAATTCTCTGGTCATACCAATTTCTGTTAAATGTCAAATATATGAGTTGATTGGTGATTATGGTACGAGGAAGAATATATAATCTTAAGAGTTTTCACTTGGGTTGTGCATTCTGATCATTGTGCATCCTATTATATATCTAACTGCCAGTGGATATAGTAAACATTCCTATCCTTTGAACCATTATTGCGGGTTTGACACTTGCAGAGATTTTCATAGTTGAAGGGGACTCAGCTGGTGGTAGTGCCAAACAAGGCAGAGATAGGCGCTTTCAGGTAATGTGCTTGCAAGAAGTTGCTGAAGCCTTTAATGGTCATTTCTTAATAAATCTTATTTGTAATAGTGGAAACACTTTGTTGCATTACTTCCATTCTATTGTGCTGTCACAATCTTGATCTTTAAAGTTTTATATTCAACATGAGAGTCTACCCTAACTAATGCAATCATGCTACTACATTGTTCTAGACCTATTTCATTTTGGTAGTGTAATGAGAGCTATGACACCCATCACATTACCTCCGCTACATGTTGGTTCAGGCTATTCTTCCCTTGAGAGGCAAAATTTTAAACATTGAGCGAAGAGATGAGGCAGCCATGTACAAGAATGAAGAGATTCAAAATCTTATACTTGGCCTCGGGCTTGGAGTGAAGGTTAACTTTTTTATTACTTTGTTCTCTGTTTCTGTTTGTCCATTTATTTTTTGTGAATTTCATCTTTCTTTCCAAATCATTTTTATTTGTTCTACTGATTTCAACTCTGAAGTCCAACTACTTGATTTTGTTCACATGTGAAGTCATTCTTTATTGCAGGGAGAGGATTTTAAAAAGGAGGCTTTACGGTACCATAAGATTATCATCCTAACAGATGCTGATGTGGATGGTGCTCACATCCGAACTCTTTTACTGACATTCTTTTATAGATATCAGGTAATAAATGGTCAATTGTACTGAATATCACCTACTATTGAGGTATACTTGGGAAAAAGAAAATTAAATTCCTTGTGCATGATGAGTTTGTATATGAGTGACAATTGGGTTCTTCCTGCAGAGAACCTTGTTTGATGAAGGCTGTATTTATGTTGGTGTTCCACCCCTTTACAAGGTTTGCTTTGATTATTGATGGGTTTCCAACCATTCATCTGAAAATGATACATGGTTAGCCTTTTTAACTATATTTTTCTCCACCTGCTTTCCAGGTGGAGAGGGGAAAGCAAGTACACTATTGCTATGATGATGAAGAGCTCAAGAAACTTCAAAATTCATTTCCTCAAAATGCATCATACAACATTCAGAGGTTTAAGGGTAAGATGTCTATGCCACAAAATTTATGCTTTGGGCCTGTATGTTGATAAAATACACAAATGCATTGAGACATTTAATGTGTATCTTTTGTGTTGAAATTAGTTACTGTATGATCCTTATAACTCTGGAATTTTCTTTCCATAAACCTCGAATGTGTTATATTCCATTCCTCATACAATGTGTTTGTAACTGAATTTTGCTTGTTATGTCTTGGTTTGAAAATGAAGGCTTGGGAGAAATGATGCCTGCCCAACTGTGGGAAACAACAATGGATCCAGAGCGAAGGCTGCTTAAGCAATTAGTGGTTGAGGACGCTGCAGAGGCTAATGTTGTCTTTTCTTCCCTTATGGGGGTTCGAGTAAGTAAATGGGAATAGTCTAATGTCAGATGATTTTGAGCAAATTGCACTTGGAAAAGATACCATCCTTTTGTATTCTTTTTATATAGTCAATTGAGTTTGGAACTCAGTCCAATTTTCTGCTTGGCATTATTTTGCATTGAAACGCAATGCTTGGTCAAAGCCAATATACCATCTGTGCAAGAAGAGATAATTTTCAGTACTATTCCATGCTAATGAGCGTCTGATGTATATCTCTACGTTTATGTATGGCTTCAGGTGGATGGCCGCAAGGCACTGATTCAAAATTCTGCAACCAAGGTTAACATTGAGCAACTGGACATATGATGCAACTGTTAGAAAAGAGTTAGACGTTTTGCAATATACTCTTATGATTTTTTGACAAGCAGAGGCCTTTCTAGATTGCATTTGCAGAAGCACAGGTTTTATCTAAATTTGTTCTAGTCCTGTGATAGCATCTGGGTTTGGATTAGAACAGAAGTTGTATAAGTTGTGACATTGTGGGTTAGAACAGAAGTTTGTGACATTGTATTTAAATTGTATAAAGGTACCCTACACTATTCTCTCAGGTGGTAATATGATTGTAGGATTTGTCTGCTTTTCATGATCTAAAACCAGTTATACGAAGGAATTCCTCTTTCTGCATTCATCGAAAGAATCATCAGGTTGTTCTTCTGGTGGTAGTATTGAGTTCTGCAAAATTACTGATTGTACACCAGCAACCATCATAGCTATCAGAAGTAGATTCTTTTTGGATCCTCCCATGTTGGTCGCTTTCAAAATCTTATCTTTTGATTTGTTCTAAACACAGTTTGGATTGGATTTACAAATAAATATCAGGAAGGATGCTTGTGTATCATTTACGTTTAGTGTTTCAAGATATCAGTTCCTTACGATCGTTACTGTTTTTTCGCAACTCAAAACTACGTAAGAGCTTATCATTATTCCTGTCCTATTTCAAGATCTGAAATTTGATCCTAAAGGCGAACAATTCTTCATTTGTTCCATTAGAAGACCACTTGGGTTTGAACTTGTGTGTTCATGATGTTCGGATTATTTTTTTTTTGGCTATGAACGAACAGAAAAGAATAGTTACGATCGGAAGATATCAATGCCCTCACGATCTTCAGCAAGAAGAGGATGTAATTGAACCGGAGGGTCGGCACAATAAGTAAGTCTTTGCGGAGAGGAATGCGCCAAATCAACAAGACGATCCGCACATCGGTTACCTTCACGGCAGATATGTCAAATATCAACAATCCATCCCCCTTTGATCAGCTCTAAGCAATCCGTAACAAGCACCATTAATCTTAAGATTTCTCTCTTCAATAACCAAAAAACACAGCTTTGTGTCATCAACTACAGTGATTCTATTTCTTACAGTCTGATCATACACACCTACTTCAAATCACCATCGTTTGAAAACCCTAGATATCCCTGACCAAAATCCTACCTCCATTATCTTCCTCACCCCAATCCGGCAATCACTCATCTGAATTTCCATTCAATATTTCTTGTGAACATTATAAAAAAGCTAACTTTGCCCAGAAGTGGGCAAAAATAATATCTTTGTTATCCAGTTAATAAGGAAGTAGGAAAGGTGGCAAAGAGTTAGGATTGTGGGGATTCAAGAGTTGGGTTTATTTGATCCTTGTTTTGTTTTACCTTTATTTTGTTGATGCAATTTATGCTTGATTTAATTCTTAAAAAAAATTATGCTTGATATTATATATCCTAAAGTTTTGATTACTCTCTCTCGAGATCTGATCAAGTAATTCTATTTGAATTTGATACTCATAAAATTGTAATCTCCCGATTTACAAAACTACTCATAACTATTTAATTAGATTTGAAACAATCATGACGATAATTAATTTCATAATTAAGATTTCTCTTTAATTGTTAATTAATTTGATAGTTGCTGGTCTATTAGGTTACCAACTCTCAATGCACACCTTAACACAAATAACTTGATTCACTTTCTCGACTTATTTTGAAGTATAAGCATAATAATTATCACAAACATTCATAGATGTATTGAATTCAACAAGAATAAACTTTAGCAAAATAACTCAAGAACAATCTCTATTATGGATTTAAAAATTCATAATCATGTTAAACATCATAGTAATTTAAACAAATATTCAAGAAAACGAAAGAAATAAAGGGAAAAGAAAGAAAATTGGTTAGAGTCCTAATTTGAAAATTTGGAATTTCTTTGAAACTCTTCTGATATTCTTTTGATATGGTAGCTCTTACCTTTTTCGGTATTTTCTTTCTTCAATACTTTTTGAGGCTTCTAGGATTTTTTTTAGAATTCTCCCTGTTGGACCTCACACCCCACCCGTAGGTGTTTGGAGTTATACCTCGGCGTGTGTTTGTGGGTTATACCGCGGCATCTAACACAAATCGGTATTGTCCTCTTTGGTCACGAGTTCGAATCGTGACCAACGAGGACAATACCGATTTGTGTTGGATGTCGCGG
>JANZLX010000211.1:2551252-2566176 GCA_025531955.1 Erythroxylum orinocense
TGGATGAATGAATGATATAAGAATAATTCTTCTCTCCCAAATACTCTGAAATTTTAGTTTCGATTTTATAACATTCTTTTAACTTTTGATTAATAGGCAGATTTAGGCTGAATAAGGTTAAGTTTAACCATGCACAACATTGAAAAAATCAGAAGTTTATTATTATATTATAAAATCAGAGAAAAATTAAAAAGCTTTAAAATAATTAAAGAAGAATATTTTTATTTATTGAAAAATTAAAAATTTAATTAAAAAGATATTGTTTAATAAAAATTAATCGATTTTTTATTTATAAAAATTGTTTAATTAATTAATAAGTTAATCTATTTTTAGTAATAAAAATTATTAAACTAAATTAAACAGAAAAGTTAAAAATTAAATTAAAAATTAGACATTTTAAAATTTTTATTATTAAACTAATCAAACGAGTTTAGTTTTTAAAAATTAGTATTCTCGTCATTCTTTAATTAAAAAAGTTTAAATTTTGTGGTGAAAATTTTAACATTTTTTTAATTTCATATACTCAATTTATTTATTTTTCAATGAAGTTAACACAAATTTATGTATGCTAGATCTTGCAATTCTATTTCTTAGTCAAGTTTGTTGAAAAGAATTCAAATAAACTCAGTTTTAATTTTGGAAAATTAAACAAAGTTTTTTATGACTAAAAAATGTTTTTTTTATGGACTATATGATTAATAAAGGAAACCTAATTTTTTATGACCACAAATAATCCCTATTTTCCTTTTCCTTTTCAACCTTTACAAATTACAACACAATCTTTTGCCCTAAAAAGACATGAAAAGAAAGGAAAACCTTATCTAGAAATTATCCTATGCCAAATCCGTATCTAACTTGTGTTTGTTTTCCCTCAATCTAAAGACTCTCAAAGAGAAAAACCCTTTCACGTCTTCTTCTTCACAAAGCACACAACAAAAACAAGTTTTGTCTGATCTGAGAACTCTCTCTATCTCTTTTGTTTATCGTTAGGAGCACTTAAATCAGTGGTTTCGGTCATTAATTACATCAGTAACCAAAACGCTTTTTAGGTTTTGGGCATCGCCAACAGGTTCTGTACTTCTTGAATCTGATCATACACATCCATAAAAATACCTGCTTCAGCAAACCCTAGATATCCGAAACCAAAATTCTACCTACGTTGTGATCCTTACTTGAATCCGTCGACAACCCTTTTCAATTCATTTACAAAGCTTCGTTATTGTAGAATAAAAGATCGAACTTGAGCGTAAATTTTAGTTTCTTTGCTATATTGTAAATAAGGGAGAAAAGGGTTTTGTGGGGAAAGAATTGGGTTTGTTTTTGATAGGATATGGTGGGAGCAGGAGGGAGCAGGAAGGATGAGTCGGTGGTGCTAAACAGCACCAATGGGTTTGCAGCTTTGAGCAGCTTAAGGAAGAAGAAGAAGAAGGCGGGTGGGTCCGACAAACCCGCGGGCGACGGCAACAAATCTAAGGAGCAGGAGAAGGAGGTTTTCTGGGCTCCGGCGCCTCTCACGGTGAAATCTTGGGCTGACGTTGATGATGAGGACGATGATGACTACTATGCCACCACTGCTCCACCTGCCTCTGTATGGAGCAGTGATAAGACTGATCCCAAGGTGGGAAGGGAAGCTTTTGAGGTAAATGATTTCTGGATTATTCCTTGGTTGGCTGATGATGTTCATTTGTGTTAGGCTTTTCTGTTGCTTGGTAGCCCTTGGATGCTGATAGATGAGTCATGTTCTTGAAGTATAATGGGTGATAAGAGAAGTTGGCTTGATCTTATGGTTCTGTGGGATTGGAGGTTTCTTCATTTGCTAGCTGACTAAGTTTATTTATGCTCATCTGTCGTGTGGGATGGTATTTGGGTTTTGAGTGGTGTGGCAAAGGAAGAAGATTTTGATCTCTGTTTATGTTTTGAATGCGAAATCTTCTTTTTCTTAGTTGATGGTTATATGGGTAACACGATCATGAGATGAGAGCTATGGTGTGTAGATTCATTTGTTATTCGCTACCACTTGGAAAACGGTAGTTCTGTATTTCTGTGTTAATAATCTTGATTTAATTGATTTAAGAACTTAATTGCATATGAACACTGAAGAGCGATGACCATGATTGAAGCTCAAAAAGATTTTCTTTTGCTGGAAATACTTTAGCTAGATCAGAATTGGTTAGGTTACTCCATAATTGGATAAAAATTTATGAAATCCAGCTGTACATTAGTTCATTTAATGAATATTGATGCTCGGAAAATTTTGCATTTAGAAGTTTTTCAGGACTGCAAGATATTGTTTAAGTGATATTCTTCAGTTAATGCTGCAATTGCTTAATTTTGCGGAGATCTAACGGACATTCTAAACTGTACACTTGTTTGATTTACTTGATTGTTCTGATTGCATTAAGTGCTTTCTGTATTGGGTTTAGAATGTGTTTGTTGTCAATGTTTGTCTCTAAGGATTAGTTTGTCGACATGTGTTGATTCTCAGCTTCATATTGCTGTATCCCTCTAGTTTCCCTATCTCTCTGGGATTCTTTTGATATAGGAAGAGAGTTATGCTAATGAAAGTTGAGTCACTTTTCTTGCCACCTATTAAGCAATAAGTATTGAAGAGTTTCACATTAGTTGGTTGAAAATGGAAATTTACTTGGCATCCATCACTACAATATGGTGCTATGGCCACTGTGATTCTTAGTGTTCTTTCATTTCTTGCAAGTTGTTAGCCAAAACTATTGGTAAATGAAATTTTGATTAATAGCCACGGTCTGTACCTTTTTTCAACCTAGAAGTGTTTGAAAATTACATTTTGTCCACTTGCATTTGGATCTTGTTTTAATTACATTTCCATTTATTTGGTTAATGGTTTGAATTACAGTTCGTATTTCTTACATTGTTGTTCTGTCTTCAGGAATCAGCGAGTGAGGAAGAAGGTCTGGATTATGTTGATGATGACATTGATGAAGAACACGAAGATGAACATGAACATGAACATGAGACTCCAATCATAGTCGAACCTGTTAAGAAGCCAGCTGAAGCTTCTCCGGCTCATAAAGATACAGATAGACAGCTTTCCAAGAAGGAATTGAAGAAAAAGGAGCTTGAAGAGCTTGATGCTGTTCTTGCTGAGTTGGGATATCCTAAAAAAGAGACCAGCGGTGATGACTCCCATGGTAAATTAGCATTTTTTTATTTTATATATGCATGTTTTTGTGTTCTTGGTTCAACTCTTGAAATATTCCCAAGAAAGTCACACTCAGATCATACCTCGAAAAGAAATGAACGTAAATTACATAAGTTGCATAGTATGAACTTCAGATTCTGAAATTTAAATACTTCTGTGACAAATGAAATCATGACATGATATTTACCTTTCTGAGAGTCTGTTTTGTTGGGCTCTGTTCCATTTTATAAATCTCTCTACTGATTACGAGTTCTATTTAGGTTTCTGAGAGTCCGTTTTGTTAGGCTTTGTTCCAATTTATAAATCTCTCTAGTGATTACGAGTTCTATATAGGTTTTTTCTCTTTACTTCCTGTATTTGGAGTTTCTTTATGATTGCATTTTCAACAAACTTGTAATGTAGTTGTAGGATTTAAGAACGTAATGGGACTATTTTTATTATACTATGCATGCTGTTGCCTACAGGAAGGATTAAGAAAAAGTGTGATTATACTGCTTTACCTATGAAGTTGGATTCTCGTTGTCCATCTTTCTTCTGTTGCAGTTACATCCTCAGAAGTTGTGGTTCGGGTGAAAATTATTCAAGATTCTGCTAATCACCATCATTAGTATCAGTTTCTGAAGTGGAGGTTTGTATGAAATGCAGGTACTGCACAAGAAAAGAAAGAAGAGGATAATGGAGAGCTGGAAAAGAAGGAAAATGCCACGGGTGAGAGCAAAAGTGCAAAAAAGAAGAAAAAGAAGGAAAAATCTTTGAAGGAGACGAAGGATTTCCAGGACCAGCCACATGGAGGTGCTGGACATGGTGCAGATGAAGCTGCTGAAACAGAAAAGGCAGAGGATGCATCTACTGTTGATGTGAAAGAGCGGTTGAAAAAAGTGGTTTCTACAAAGAAGAAGAAGTCAAGTAAAGAGATGGATGCTGCTGCCAGAGCTGCTGCAAGTGAGGCTGCTGCAAGGAATGCTAAGCTTGCTGCTGCTAAGAAAAAGGAAAAGAGTCACTACAATCAGCAGCCGATGCGGTGAGCTCGGAAGATCGATGTTTTGTTCCTTTCTTTTTCCCTTGTCATAGGTAGGCATGTTTGTTTTATCAATGAGAATAAGACATGAGGATCTTGTTTCGCGAAATGACATTCAACAGCCTTTTTTGTTTCTTCATTGCGGGGGGAGTAGAAAGATTTCTTGGATCAAGTAGAGTTTCTGTACTCAATAATATGTTATTACATGTACTGTCGTGTTTACCTATCAATATAGCTGTGTTGGATGATCAACTGAAATTGTTGAACCTGAGAGGGTCTACTCAGTTTGCATAATGACAAGTTACGAGATTGCTCATGTGAACACTCAGAGCTTTCTTTATGTTCTAAAAAAAAAAATCTTTGAAAACCTACCATGCTCCTTTTAAGTTCACTCTCAATCGATTCTCAACAATTGGAGGCCTCCTTTCAGCTCTGGACTGAGGTAAGTAAAGCCCAATCATGACGTAACCTTGCCTACTATTACATAACAACGTTATCTAAAAGAGTATCTACAGTACTCCTAAGTTTCAACGAACTTTTTGATCATGTACTCCTTGTGCACCATTTTATTTTTCCCATTCTTAAAGTACTCTTGAGCATAATGATAATGTGATTGAACTTCGTTGGAACAATTGTGTGGAAGAGAGAAGTTAGCATGGTAGAAGAAGGTGGAGCCTAATTATGCAGAACATGAATACTATCATCGTTAACTGCTCCAAACCAGCAAAATACAAGGCTTCGCCGCCTGTATCGCCCATGAATCTTTACATGTCCAGGAAAACTCTTCCTTCTACAAATGGGGTTACCTGTAGGCACGACCCTTCTCAGCAAGCTCTCATGGCTTCTTCGTCTGTTCAAGAACTTGAGTTTCCTATCCTCGACATACCTATCAATATTGTCGGTCTCAGGCATGTATCACCTGCAGGACCTATACCAGTTTCCTCAGGTGACAGTCTCTACCTCTCCAACATTGACGACATGATTGGAGCACGAGTGTTTACTCCAACAGTTTATTTCTATAGATCAGATTGCTTGAAAACTAGTCAGAAACATTGCATGGAAGCACTGTCCAGGGCTCTAGCTTGTGTTCTAGTGCCATACTACCCTTTATCTGGTAGGCTCAGAGAAACTGATGGGGGAAAGCTGGAAGTGGTTTTTGGAACAGAAAATGGTGCACTCATGGTTGAGGCGTACTCAGAGATGACATTAGCTGAACTAGGAGATCTCACCATCCCGAACCCAACATGGGCACCATTGATATATAGGTTCCCAGATGAGGAGCCTTACAGGGTTCTTGATATGCCCTTACTTATAGCTCAGGTTACCATCTTCAGCTGTGGTGGTGTTAGTATTGGTTTAAGACTTTGCCATTGTATTTGTGATGGTCTTGGAGCTATGCAGTTCCTAGATGCCTGGGCTGCCACAGCAAAGCTTGGTACTTTGGTTGCAAACCCCATGCCATGTTGGGAGAGGGAAATCTTCAGACCTCGAGACCCCCCTGTGGTGAAGTATCCACACATTGAGTTCATGAAAGTTGACGATGGTTCAAGCCTGACAATGACCCTGTGGCAGGAAAAACCTGATATGAAGTGCTACCGTGTGAGCAGAGAGTTTCAGGCTCGAGTGAAGTCTTTAGCGCAGACAAAAAATGCCAAGTTCGCTTGCACAACTTTTGACGCCATGGCAGCTCACGTATGGAGGTCATGGGTGAAAGCACTGGATGTTCAACCTCTGGAGTACAAGCTTAGGCTCACATTCTCAGTCAATGCTCGCCATAAACTCAAAAATCCAACTTTGAAAGATGGTTTCTATGGGAATGTGCTCTGTGTAGCATGTGCTATAAGCTCAGTTTATGAGCTAGTTAATGGATCTCTCGCAGACACAACCCGGTTGGTTCGTGAAGCTCGAGTTGGCATCTCTGAAGAATACTTAAGATCAACAATTGACTACATAGAAGTGGAGAGGCCAAGAAGGCTCGAATTTGCAGGGAAATTGACAATAACACAGTGGACTAGATTTCCAATATATGAATCTGCAGATTTTGGATGGGGAAGGCCAGTTTATGCAGGTCCTATAGACCTGACACCAACACCACAATTTTGTTTGTTCCTGCCAAGTGGGGAAGCTGATCCTACTGGGAGAATGGTAATCTGCATTTGCTTGCCTAAATCTGCCACAAGTAAATTCACGGAGTTCTTGTGCTCGGTTGGTACCAGCAATTGACTGATGTTCATAAAAATAAACTGCAAAAGTGAGGTGAAAATTTGGTAATCAATGCATAAAAGACCTCATACTTGTTCCTATTTGTTTTTCTGGTAGGTAGATGCCAAGAGCTCTCTCTTTACGTGAATCCCAAAGTAACTTGACTTCCAATACATAGTTTTATCTGAAACATATACAAATATTTCCTTTGTTTATATTCTTTAAGTACTGGTTTCTTTTTCTGGGATAAGACCAACTATATATCTCCAAGGATTGGTATGAAAATAGAAGACAACACATAAATCTTTTTTTTATTTAGGTCCTCTTTTACAAAGTTCAAAACATAAGGAAATCTGAGACCTAAATTGAAAAAGAGTGTTAGTCTTCTTCTTGATGGCTTTTCTTATGATAACTGGAGGCACCTTTCAAACACGAGTAATTGACTTTTGACAGAAGTAACCACTATGGTCTGGCTCGGGGTGAATCGGTTGAACTTCAGGCCGAACTTGGTCGTAGTAAAAAAAAAATTTAAGCTTCAGGCTTGGGGGGCCCATCCAGGCCCTAACCCATCTTGAAACCTGAATTTTAGCCTAAAGTCGGAGTCCAATGGAGGTTCTCACAAAATTGTAAGCATTGCAAGTTCAATGGTCAGCCGACATGACAAAATGCTAGCTTTGTACTCTTACATGACAAAATGCTAGCTTTGTACTCTTTGGCAAAGACACGACTGAAACCTCCTATCAGGTCAAAGCTTATCGAGCATATACCTTCCATTAAAGCAGGGATTGAATCCATCTATAATACTTTAGTAGGTTAGCCCTATACAGGTTGATACCAGAAAAACTCTACCTTGCAACTATTATTCAACGCTTCAAAGATCCCATGTTGATAAAAACTCTACCCTGCAACTACATGAAATTCATTTAGTGTCAGGGTAGACCAGTAACAAAGTAAACCCCAAAAAAGGACTTGATTGTGAATAGGTTACATGAAATTCATTTAGTGTGTCAGGGTAGACCCGTAACAAAGTAAACCCCAAAAAAGGACTTGATTGTGAATAGGTTACTAGACATCAGCAAGTTTAAACAATCTTTAGCTAATGATATCTAAACAATCCTAAGCTGTAGAATGGATTTTGTTTGTTCAAGTCCGTACCGGAACCACTCCTGGATGACCTCTGCAACTATTCTGATTTGCAATCTTTCCCTAGTATTGAAAGGAACATGTTCTGCAGCTGTATTATGAAGAGAGTGAAAGCAAAAACCAAAAAGTTTATGAAATGCAGCATACTGTGTAACCCATCTTTAGTGTTCAGTAGCTTCATAGAGATCACAACTAATAAGTAACATTACAAATGCTTCTCCTTTGGCACATTCAATTCAGAATTCGTCAACTTGAAAAGATGGAGATAAACAATTTCAATGGGAATTAGCTATCACAAGTAGTGAGGAAAATAGCAAATTCTGAATCTGAACTATACCAATTTTTACTCAAAATCACAAGTTATCAACTAGCCTCATTTAGCAATCTTTCATGAACAGCAACTAGGGCAGCGAATCAGCCCATTCTCATTACAATCTGGGCATCTTTTCAGCTGATCCTTCTCTTCATCAAACAGCTTTCTACTTCCATTACAATATGAACAAGGCAAGAACCTTGCATCCCCACAACTTTCACAGACCCACTTTGGATCTCTAACTGGAAAGCCTTTTAAAAGCACTGCCAATTCGCCACATTCATTGAGTTGTTTAA
Organism: Erythroxylum orinocense; assembly: GCA_025531955.1. Classification (NCBI taxonomy): domain Eukaryota; kingdom Viridiplantae; phylum Streptophyta; class Magnoliopsida; order Malpighiales; family Erythroxylaceae; genus Erythroxylum; species Erythroxylum orinocense. The sequence goes on from JANZLX010000211.1 coordinate 2,559,403, forward strand.
TCTCCTCCACACTCCCAACATACTTTCCCCTGATGAACACTTGTGGCAAGCTCATTGCTTTACCTTTAAGCACATTTTGCAACTCCTTTCTATATGTAGAGTCCATTGAAATGTCTCTTTCATCAACTGGAACTCTAAAACCTCTAAATATCATTCTTACTGAATAGCAATCCTCATAAGTTTTTCTGATTCCTCTCAAACTTGTAAAGTACAAAACAACTCTATCCTCTGTTCCATGCAAAAAGCATCCATTGTTGTTTGATAAAGAGTTCATTGGTGAGGAACCAACTGACCTTGCATTTCTGAACACCTTATCAGAACCCAATTGCCTGGAAGACAATGCACGCCTGTAACTCGAAACCACATTTGGATCAAGGTTTGACAAAAACGATTCCTCAGATAAATGTTTCCACAATGGCTTTGACAATGAAACTGAATTCTCAATTGCCAAGTGTCCAACTTTAGCCGTATCACCGGATTCAAATAGTTTCTTGACATATCCATCAACACCAGGAAGCTCAAACGAACTCGGCTGGGGAGAAACCTCCAAAGAACGACTATAAAGTAACGATCTTGGCTCCATTGAGTTACCCGTTTTGAAGTCCAACCCATCTTCATCATCATCAAGGCCGTCCATTAGCTCCCAGGTGTTAATGACAGAGTCTGGTGATAAAGATTCAGACATGATCTCCAAGACTTGAGCATTAAACTTGTTCTTGGTGGAATTGGATGGTGCTTTGTGCTGGTCAGGTGTTTCCTGTTTGTTTACAACGGGGATTGTGTCGGGGTCCATGAGGCGAAGAGAGCCATAAGTTGTGGAGGTCAGAGAGACCAGGTGGTGAGAATCACCTTTTCTTGAAGGTGGGTGGTGGATGAGAGGAGCTTGAAGAGAGAGAGCTCTAGAGACTGTTAATGGTGAAGAGTACTGTGAAGACCCAATGGAGGTCTCCAAATGAGAAAAAGATGGTGAGCAATGAGAAGCATAATAAAGATTGAAGCTTTCTTCTGGGTTATTGTTCTTGTTGAGAAAGGTGTTGGGTCTTGAAGCAGAACAGCCCATGTATGGAAGCAAAAAGTGCCTTTTTGATTCTTTTTGCTTACTCCAATTTTTTTGGGGATTGAGGATTGTTGGAGACAGCTATCTATCGCCAAGTTCTTGGTTTGTTCTGGTTAAGAAACAGAGAGGTTTGGTTTAGGCCTTGAGGTGGTGGAGGACAGTGTGATCTTAGCTTTTTCACAGAGGAAATGAGAAAGTGAAAGATATAAAATATAGGCTTCAATTGGTAGAGGAGTGCCGAGTGCATTAGGAAGTAGACTTAAATTGAAAGGATAAGATAGAGAGAGACACAGAACATGCATGGTGAGGGACAGCTTTCAAAGTTGGGAGACATTGAAAGCTGTCCTGGAACAGGCAAAAGCACAGAATGTGTGAGCAGTCTTAATGGCTTTCTTTCCCCTCATTAAACAATCTTAATGTTTAAGGTTCTAACAAATTCATAAGATACAAATCTTAGTTTGTTGTGAAGTGGAATGATCAGAAATCAGAATAGGTACCATATCCCTATCCTGTTCCTACAGTCACTTTAGCTTTTCTCAATCTGCAGCTAACATTTGCTTTGGGTAGTTTTGCTACATCTAAGGTCATCTTTGGATTCTGCTTATTCTTTACTTTTTACTTGAAAATGGTAGTTGCCTCCCATGGATGCTCTAAGAGAGAAAGCTAGCTCTTAAGAGTCTTCCGATAAAAGAGATTAAAGATTTTTTAATGAATTGAAATTGACCTTAATGACTGACTAAGAATAGAGACAAATTAAGTTTTATGGTTCTTATTTGTATTCAACTAATCATTTGACTCTTGAGTTAGGGACTCTAAAATAATTTATTCAAATTCCTCACTTAAGACTCTCTTCTTTAGGAAGTTTTGAGCTCGAGTCACGTCAAAGGAGGGAAAATAGGCATGTTCCTATTGATGATCCTCTAGCCCCTTGGGTACAGTTTCTTGATCGGATCAATTACGAAAGCCTCGCTTCCAGCGGTAGTGTGGGAGTTGGAGCTATTAGGGAACCCAAGGGCTGATGGGAACCTGATGTTGAGCAGGGGAGAGCCAGTAATCAATCATCAGTTGACCAATCAAGTATGTGAAGATTTCTTGTGCGCAAAAGTATACAGGCTACGTAAGAACCTGAGGGATCTTGGGGTTCTAGATTTACATCCTCTAGGTTCTTGAGGTGGGGTCGTAGGGGCTTAGGATTAGTCTGGCTAAACCGGGATACCTAATGTAATAAAAAAAATGTAGTTTACATATTATTACATGTAGTTGATAATTTATTTAATATAGAGTTAATTATAAAAAAATTTAAAATTTACTCAATTTTATAATTATAGTTTGAATTTAAAAAATGACAATTAAATATTCAAAATTTTAATTTTTTTAATAATAACCTGACGTTTGTGTCTCTGTTAAGTTTGTTAACGTGACTTGCCACGTGTTTCAAAACCTTAAATACTTATACACATCAGATCTAAATAAATTAACTAATTAAGTTTAAAATTAAAAGTTTACGTATTTAATTGTCACTTTTTAAAGTTCGAGCTATAATTATAAGATTGATCAAAGTTTAAGATTTTTTAATTAACCCTTTAATATATAATATAAAGATAATAATTAAAAATTTCATGGATTACAAAATATGATTATTCTAAATCAAATTGAAAGTTGTTAAATAACAAATATTAAGAATAAAGATGGCTAAAAACAAGAAATTTCCTATGCATCTACCCTTAAATTAGTTAGCATCCATTTACACTTCTTTTTAAGTTTTACAATTAACCAAAGCTTATATGATAATAATAAGCTACTTAAGGGAAACAATAATGATAGTATCTTTATGAGAAGTTGTGATTTTTTTTTGAAAAATATATTTTTCAGGGCCATTTTGGGAAAGAATATTTGCTGAGAACATATTTCTTTAATCATTACTTCAGGTTTTGGACATTCTACTTTTATATAAAAAAATTAAGTTTGGATAATTTACATATTTTATATGTTCAGTTAAAACTCATGAAGACCTATTGTTAAGCATGAAAGTAGATAGTCATTACTTTCTTGCAAGATCACGTCTTTTACCTTCTGAAACTACCAAACATAGGACATGAAATTAGAAGACAAATGAAAAAGCCAAAAAATGATATGAATGTGCACTGCTTGGTAACTAATGAATTGCAGGTCTGTTTGTACCTGTAAAGCAATTAAAGTATGTGCCCCAGCCAACAAGATTGAAATGGACATGTGATAGAATTTGATGGACCACCGTGACTCCACCATCATAGCTTAACTCACTCTAATCACACCAGACCGGATCAGACCAAACCAGACCATGATTCTCTTGTTTCCATCTGGGTATATGATCATGATCTAGTTGTGTCATTGCAATGTCCACTTTGTTGTCTTCTTGCCCTTTCTGAGTACAGGTAAAAAAGAAGTGTAGAAAATTTCCCTCAGATTTTCGGAGAAAGTTTCAAACTTGATCACAAGTAGACATATCAGTAACTTATAGAGATGTTAAAAAGATAAGATTTGAATTATACTTCTGCATTCTTTGTCCAGAAGTTTAATAATTGCATTTCTAAGATTATTGAATTAACTTTTGCATAATTTTAAACAAGCCATTAACATTCCTACTTTTTGTTCTAAAAGGAAAAAATCTCATTAATATCATAATCTAAAATTTGAATTCAAAAGTTATACAATGAGTCCTAGAAAACAAACCCAAAAGTTACGTCTTATATAAAACATATTATAGGATAAATCATCAAATTCGCTTAATAATTTATAATTTATACATTATATATTTTAAATAAATTATTTGACGAGTCAACGAATCAAAAATTAAGTAATGGTCTCGATTTAAGAGACACTTATAAGTTCTAATGTGTCCTACTCTTAACTAATCATTCTGCTGGCACAAAAGGCTTAAATGCATTTGCTTCAAGTTCTGCGTACTTGGATTTAGTTCAGTGCAGATAATTGATCAATCACTTAGAACAATATGAACCTTTTGTATACACACAACACCATGTTCAAATAAAAGAGGAACAAGACAAATGAAATAAACCAACATAAAATGATGAAGAAGTCACACAAGCAGAAAGAACTGTTAGAGAGTCTTTCTCATATAGATACAAAACAAAAAGAGTATGTTTATAGTTGTCTTGTGATTTGCAATATAATTAAGGATTAAGAAATGGACTTTGCTCTTATAATGCATAAGCCATAAGGTATGAGGTTTTCCTAATCTGACATTGTTTGTTTTTCCTCTCCTTTTTATATAAATTTGATTGTGTTTGAAAAATATAAATTTAATTAAAATTAGTGAAAAATAAAAATATTTAAAAATAATACACCAAAGTTATGAAACTTTATTTTAAATTAAAGTTATTACTCATAAATAAATATAATATAACTTATAATTTATAATTTAAAAACTTAAACAACTTATTTTTAGAATGTAAGGAAAGATTAGTCATACAGTGTGAAGTTTTCTTAAGCTGGCATAGTTTATTATTCTTCTTTTTATATAAATATGTTTGTATTAGAAAAATATAAATTTATTTAAAATTAGTGAAAAATAAAAATTTAACTTTAAAACTTAAGTATATCTTATGTTTGAAATTGGATATTAATTGCATTCTTTTACCTTATTAAATCTAATAAGTGAAAAATTTTTCATTAACTGCTTAATTTTACAACTTTTATTTGAAAAAACATGATAGAAATACAAATTCTGTAATTGTGTTTTTGAGCAAACAGTTTAATTTAAACCTTATAAATTCCCTACCTTCCCTAGCCTCAGGAAAACTGGAAACCTGGCAACTTTTTGTTCGTGCCCATCTTCATTCCATGCACGCTTGAAACTCTCAATCACCTCATCTCTCAAAAGCTCCACACCCTTCTCTTGAGCTGTCTGATATGCAGACCATGACTTTATGTATGTAAAATACTCTTCCAAGTTCATTAATCTCTCTGCTACAAACTCAAATGGCCCTGTATGATCAGTTCCCTCCACGGGCTCGAATGGGAAATCAATAGTACTGAACCTGGCGTCCACAAGTTTCAACTCGGGAGCCCAAAAAGGATCTGCGGCGGCGTAAAATGGCTCGAACACGGCGTCCACAGCCTCATTCACTTCTGGTTCAGTGTAGCACCACGCAGCAATGACTCCGTGGGGTTTCTTGAGAACCCATTTGACTTGATCATAAAATGAACGACGGTCGAACCAATGCAGGGCTTGAGCAATGGTCACCAAGTCAAGATTAGATTGTATTGAAACGATTTGTTCAAGTTCATTCCATGATAAAACTGGAGGAGTCCGTTCGTATCTCACGTTGGGGAGTTTTGGTGCCAATTCTAGTTGTTTTATGCTGGTGTCTGTACCTACAACATTCTTGTACAAACAAGCTAGCTGCAAGTGAATTATATCAGATAATAATAATGGTACTGGAGGCACAAAATCTGTAGAAAACTTAACCAGTCCAAAGTTATCAGAACATTTCCTAATAAATTGGAAGTACCCTGATGGGTAAAGAGGGTGTTTGAGACTAGCTACCCTGTAAAGCCGTTTGAGTCATTTTATGAATCTTCAGTGGTATTTTACCCACTTATTTTATCAAAGGTTTCGAGAGATGAGAGAAAAATTAAGGTTTTAAATGAAGTCCTTCCGGTCATTCTATCCAAGGGTTAAAAAACCGGACCGGACCGGCCGGTCCGACCGGAAATGGTCTGAACCGGCCATGTGTCCGGTTCGGTTATAGTTAATAACCCTTGAATATAAAAACCGGCCGGTCTATCAGAGAACCGGCTGGTTTTTATACGATCCGGTTATTTGATAACCGGATTAAACCTCGTATTCTCTCCTCTGTTATCTCTTCTCACATATCTCAAAATGCCTCCATCGCCGCTTCTCTCTCCTCTCTTCTCTCTTCTCGGATGCCGCCATCGCCGCTTCTCTTGTCTGTCTTCTCTCTTTTCAGATGCCTCCATCGCACAGCTAACTTTTTGAGTTTTTTCCATCTTCTGCAGATCTGGCCGTCATCTTTCATTTAAAAGCTCAAGTTTTGGAGATGAATATAAGAACAAGAAGAAGACAAAGAAAAATGACAGGTCTGAGTAAGTAATCGAGTCCGGTTAGCTCCAAAATCAGCTCTCTTTTTTCCATCTTCTCCAGATCTGGTGACTCCCAAGTGAGATCTAGTGTTGGCTTGTGCATTCAAGAGGTGGGTTTGGACTGTAGTTTTCTTCGTTTACCATAAAGACGGGTCAACAGTGCCTCCTGTTCTTTTGCTCGATCTTTGTCGAGTCAACTACTCTGTTTTTTATTCCTTTTCTACATTTCAATGAAAGCTTAGAACTTTTCGTTTTCTGGGTTTCTAAAAATGGGATTTAAATGACAGATAATGATTATATATATGGGTTTGGACTGTAGTTTTCTTCTGTAAAAATTTTAATGGAAGAAAGGTGGACATAATTTGTATTTGGACATTTGTGTGTATGGAAAATTTGAAGGCTCTGCTCTGGCATCATCCAAAGAACCAGATGATCTGCACGTGTTGTGTTCCTATTCGCTTCTTCATTTCTCTGTTCTCTGTCCTTTTATTTGTCCATTTGCTTTACGGTGATGTTTCATTGGATGCGTTCTCTTTAGGTTAAGCTATTCTACTAGATCTGCTCATCATTAACTCCATTTTCATTCAGTATGCTTTTTGATATATATAAAT
>JANZLX010000211.1:2572338-2583209 GCA_025531955.1 Erythroxylum orinocense
GGGTTTGATGATCTCTTGATTTTGGACAACACGATCTTCTTGTAGTGTTCACACCAGCATAAGTAGTTAATAAATAGTTTTGGATAGTTTGTGAATTTATTGACAACTTAGTTATTTCAAAGGGGTTTGATGATCTCTTGATTTTGGACAACACGATCTTCTTGTAGTGTTCACACCAGCATAAGTAGTTAATAAATAGCATAGTTGGTTTAAGTTGAGGTCAACTTCTCTCCTGCCCAATTCAGCATTTCTAATTTTACATCTTATTATGTATTATATATTGAGTACAATGTCATTTTTAAGTATAAATTACCGGAATACGAAGTCATTGTTAATTATAAATGACTCGATTGCATCGAGAAGCAATAAACAAGGGACGATGCAACCTCGACCATTACGTTATAGACGGGTCAAGATCAGTGACTTCAAATTTTGGTATAAATTTATAACGTTTAGGCCTGAGCCACGTTGTTCTGAATTTGAACATTTAATCTAAGAAAAAAGAACTCTCTGAGAAGGAGATCTTTTTTAGCGTAGTGGAATAAATTTATAAGAACTTGCATAACTTTATCTAAAAGATGACTATGAAGATAAACTAATATTTTGTAACATCTATGACTTTATTTTGCACGCAAATCAACCGTATAAAACCTGCAAAAGGGGTAGATTAAAGTGTATTGACTTCGTAGTTTGTTCAGTCTATCATTATCATCTGCAAGTTGACAAATAACGATTAAAAAAATCTTCCCACGGATCAGTGTAAAACAATGTTTTTGGCAGTGTAAACCTAATCAGTACGTATTCTCCACTTTCTTTAAGCTTAAATTAAAGAAGGACAATATAATACCGTCACGGGGTCATGCACTCATGCTTACGGAACTTTTTGTGTGAATTTGTCTATGACGTCAACACGTTAGTAGCCAGTGACTCTTGAAGAAGTGCTCCGCTGCTTCAACTCCCCGACTCTGTCCATCCTCAAAATTCATCCTGTTTAAAACAAGGTGGAATTTTGGGCACCATTTTTTAGACTCTCTGAACCACACAACAACTATCTCAGAAGTAGTCCCGTCGCAATAATTTTCTACAATCGCATTTACTTTGTACAACAATTGCATTATTCTATTTATATTTTTGTTAATCTTTCATTCATTTATTTTTTAAGTCTTATTTATTAGATAAATAGATGATAAACTAATAGAAACAGACTTTTAGTATATGCTCTCTGGGCCACACAACAACTATATCAAAATTAGGAGGATTGATATCTATGTGATTGGTAAAAGGTCGGCTGGGTTTGGGTATTTCATTACCCGAATCTAACTTAAAAAAGCTTTTGGTCCATACTATGTTCAAATTCAAATTGAGCAAAAATCATGTTAGCTCCTTGATTAAATTTTACTACTTGTAATTTGATGGGATCTAAATAATTTAATCAGAATCAAGCTCAATTAGAACCTAAAGATTGATCAAATGGGGATGAACACAAAATTTTTTAAATATATAATTATAATAATAATAAAGTAACTTGACGTTGACTTAAAATGACAAGGTAGGTACACGGAGAGTTAGGGTTTAATGACAAGGTAGGTACACGGGGAAGTTAGGGTTAGTTCAGGTTTTAAACAACCACATGGCGGTTGCTTTATTTTCACAAGAAAAGAGTTACAAAAATAATTTATTAGCATTAACCTTAAATAAATAATTATTATTTTACCTTTCTTTATTTGGAAGTGGCGGTTATTAATTATTTGCTTATTATCCCAAAACACTCCACATGATTTTAAGGACTAGTCAGATGTGATTAAGACACATTTTGTTAGGTTTTGTCAAGATATTTGTACTATACCGCTTCCTTTTAAACAAGAACTTAGATAAAGATTTGTTAATTTGCAGGTATGTAAAACGCAGAAAATTAAAGAACACAAATCTTTTTACAATGCTATTTACATTTAAGGTTTTCATTGATGTAGTTTTCACTAAGATGACGAAGAAGATGAGAAATAGTACAGAGATTGAGTACTTTAAACACTTGCAAAGAGTCTTCCAAACGATCCTAGCACCCGAGGATTTGTATTCTACCACTCTCGATGCCTGAGTTGCTTCCTTTTATAGATGAAGAATAGAACTGTTCTTTCGGATGAGTTTGTATGGACCAGACGAATGCCACATGCCCCCCATGTGAGTTATTAATGAGTCATCCGCTGCTGTGTGTTTTGTATGTCTGAAGCCAGACGAATGCCATGTGCCCCTACTTGAGTTATTAATGAGTCATCCTCTACTATGTTTTGACGTGTGTATCACGTGGGTTCGTTTGAAGCTAACTCATTATGTATCCGTCTCATAGAACTATCGAGAACTTCTTTCTTTGTCTCCTTCAAACACCTTACACACATTCACGTTCTGTCTTCAATTTTCACCTGATTTTGTCGATTCTAAGTATTGTTTGGTGGAGTATAAGTGATTTTCATCACCCGTTTTTTACTTTTTAAAGATATAAACTTTTGTAATGTGAATTCCACTGTGTAGACTATATATACTTTATTCTTTAGGACTTTAATCTTGTATTATGTCAGGAAAAGTTCAGTTTTTGAAAAAAAAAACTCAAATTCCTCTGCAAAGACGTTATTTGTTAGCTTATATTGCCTTGAGGCTGTGCAAGGAAGAAGTAAAGATTTTGACCTTAAAAGTTACATGGAACTAAGTTATTGGTAGATCACCGGCATTATTTTTGACCTAAATAATTCATATTAATGTAATTAAATAATTCATATTGCCTTGAGGCTGTGCAAGGAAGAAGTAAAGATTTTGACCTTAAAAGTTACATCGAACCAAGTTATTGGTAGATCACTGACATTATTTTTGACCTAAATAATTCATATTAATATAATTAAATAATTCATATTGCCTTGAGGCTGTGCAAGCAAGAAGTCAAGATTTTGACCTTAAAAGTTACATCGAACCAAGTTATTGGTAGATCACCGACATTATTTTTGACCTAAATAATTCATATTAATGTAATTAAATAATTCATATTGCCTTGAGGCTGTATGAATTATTTTTTAATAATTAACCTTAAATTTAAAAAGAGATCCCATACACCATATATACAAACCATTCTTTATCTATATTCCTCCCAATATATTTTAAATTTCAATACTTAACATAATGAGTTACTCTAATATGCTTAATTCTAAATTTTGTCATAGGCAAAGCAAGCCAACATGACTAAAGAATGATCCAACGTTTTAGCTTCCCACTGAAGAAAACGCGGGAGTCACAAAAGACAAAAGCCAGCCAACGAGTCAACCAACCACATCCACGTGATATTTTCTTTTCAGATAACATTATAATGGTGACTTTAAAGTCAAGATTCTCGGATTATAATGTCAATCAAAGTTGAAAACTATTATTAATCTATTAAACTTAATCTATTTTTTAATAATAGTTTAATAGATTAATAATAGTTTTCAACAACGCAACTCAAAAGGATAATTGAGTTGGGAGTCTCAAAAGTAATTTTTTAAAAGGATTTAATGGCGACTTCTAGCTATCACTATAAATTCGCAGATCTATTGTATAGATTTTACAGTAGTCTAGTTTAATTAAAAGACACTACTCAGGGACACTTGTGTGATCCAAAAGCATAGTTCTAAACCAAACATTTTATCCAGCTTCACCACCCCCTTCTGTGTTCTTGCCTCTCGCCGAAAGCCTTCAAGGATCGCGATTCAGCCGCTGTTCTATTAGTTAGTGCTGGGATTTATAACCAAGTTAGTGTGCTATTCTCCATTGCATTCCTTCTGTTTCAGTTATTGCTTAAGAATTTAGAAGTATGTTTAAAACTCACAGCTTGAATTTTTGTAAAAGTAGTGAAATCTTAGATTACAGTTCTCTGGTGATACATGCTTGAGCACTTTATTAACCTCGTTGCAAACTAGTTAGTACGTGATTGAAAGTGGCTTTCACATTCTTGGTCTTGGTCTATAAAATTAAGTCATTCTGCACTTATTATTAAATAAAATATTTTATAAATATCAGCTAATTTTTGGCCACTTATTTTTTACTATTTATAATATTAATAACAATCTATATTTACTAATTGTGACTTAATTAGGACAAAAGAGTTTGACTAATTCATTTCATTTTCGTGTATTTATAGTTTTCTCTTTGTCAATTAAGATTATTAATCTCTAATTATATTTAATTTCGAAAAAATCAAGATATTTTAATAAAAGGTTATAACATTTAAAAGTTTAATATGTTATTCTAAAAGAATACAACATCTATACGTCACGCAATCTTATTATGTTATTGTTTTTTCTTGATAAATTATTGAAACTAGCAACTATTTAATAAGCATGAATAAATTTAAATTATATGTTATGTAATTATATATTTCAACTGATAACAAAATTTCATTTTATATTATCTAAATAAATAGAGAAAATATCACTTTATATTTTCTCTAATTATTTTATTTAAAATAGATATTAGAATTTACATTTTAATTATGCCTCATACATTTTTAAGAGAATAATTATTAATATTAATATTTTTATTTTTATTTTTATTTTTCAAAAACAAATTATTAAAATTTGAAAAAATAATACAAAATTTTTATCAATTATTATTTATAATTCAAGTCAAGTCAACTCCAATATGTTAACAAGACATTGGCTGTTATCATTCGACATAAACAACTCCAATATGTTAACAAGACATTGGCTGTTATCATTCGAACATGTTTATGTAGATGAACCACACCGCTTGAATTTAATTCTAATTCAACAAAAGAAAATTACGAGAGAAAACAATGTAGCACCTTTTTGTGTGTTTCAGAAACGTACGTGACTTAAATTTTGATGTCAGTGTGAATCTATCGCCATTAAGGTTAACAGTAGTCCCGTCGTAATGATTTTTCTAGACAATCGCGTTTACTTTGTACAACAATTCCATTATTCTATTTGTTTTTGTAATCTTTCATTCATTTATTTTTTTATGTCTTATTTATTAGATAAATAGATGATAAACTAATAGAAACAGACTTTTAGAATAAGCTCTCTGGGCCACACAACAACTATATCAAGATTAGGAGGATTGATGTTTATACGATTGGTAACCGGACGGCTAGGATTGGGTATTTCGTTACCCGAATAATTATTTTGATTAATATTTTTATTTTTATAAAAACAAAATTTAAAATTTGATAAAAGAATACAAGCTTTTTATCAATTATTTTTTATAATTAGAGTCAAGTTTAATCAGACCTAAATTATTTTGATCAAAATCAAGCTCAATTGGAATTCTTTCAACCTAATGACCAATCAAAATAGTTTAAACACGGAAATCTTTTAAAAACAATATCATTTTATATGCTGAGGAAATTCAAGATTCGTGCTTGAGCTAAACCCGAGTTTGAACTCAACATGAAATTTGAAAATTTTTTAAAAATTCAACATCAACTCAATTGTTTTTTTTCAAAAGGAGTCTACAAATTTAAATTTTTTTAAAAGCTTGAACTATGTCCAAAGTGCAGCCAATTTAAATCGTTAAATTTGAGTTATTTTTATCATTCCTAATTATTTATGAGGCTTGTATTTCATTCTTTAGGACTTTAATCTTGTCGATTCTCATAAAAAAGTTCAGTTTCTGAAAAAAAATTCTGTACAAATTTCTCTCCGAGCCCGTTGTCTTTTAGCTTATATTGCCTTTAGGCTGTGCAAGGAAGAAGTAAAGATTTTGGTATCACCCTGTCAATGAATTTAATTTTCCATCTAGTGATTATCAAATAGCATAAAATGATAAAGAAAAAAGAAAAAATAGATAGTCACTTCCAATTGTTACAAAGTAAAAGTTTGATGAGCATTATCTTCGGAGCCCATATGGAATCTAAGTTTTCTCAAGGCTCTGGTACTGTATGCACATGCGAATTCTTTGGGTTGAAATACTAAATTATCAAGCTTAACAAGCTTCACGATTTCAGTGAATTATCAAATCTGAGGCCCTGCAATTATGGCATCTGCATCTTATTTCAGCAACAACTACGGTTGGAATTTGTATGGAGATAACACTAGTTGAAGGTTGTAAATTGAGTACTTCGCATGTTCCGGAGCAACTTGAATCCTGCTAATGATTTTATTTGGAATGGTTGGTAGAATATAACTTCTACTTATGTCTCCTTACTTAAAAGTGAAAGTAAGTTTTTAAGAAAATGATTATTTTGATATCAAAATTCGTATTTTTTTACAAAAACAAAATTTTAAATTTTCATAACCATAGTTGAAGTCAAGTCAACTTTGACAGGTAGATGTTCCCTGTAGGAGGTATATTATTGTCGCAGGATTTAATGGCGACTCCTTGCTGTCACTATAAATTCACAGATCCATTATGTGCATTTTACAGGAATAGTAGTCTAGTTTAACTACCTTGTGCTGTAATCAGCAATGGCGGCATTCGATAGCGTTGACCAGTTATCTGTAGAAATCCCATTTGACTCTGAAATGATGACGATTGCGATCCAAGATGGTAGCTCATCTTCTTCGGAGGATGATAGCTTAGATGAGGTTTGGAGATCTTTGACAATCAAAGAAGGAAAAGAAGATTCCGTATCTATGCAGAAACGAGTTCCTAAGATTCACAGGGTTCCACATATTCTTCGACGGAAGGAAGCTGGCAAGAAGGACAACTGTTATGACCCAGTTGCAGTTTCCATTGGCCCTTATCACCACGGGAAGCGTGAACTTAGGGATATAGAGAGACGCAAGATTCCTCTGGCACGCCAGTATTTGAGGGAAAGTGAGAAACCACTTGATTATAAGCAAGTGCATGACAAGGTAACAGCGGTTGCTACACGTGTCCGAGGATGCTATCCCAACAAGGCGACAAGTAAGTATGACGACAAGAAATTCACTAAGATGATGTTTCTTGATGGATGTTTCATAATTCAGTTTTTGTTAAATGCCATAAACGGTTTAGATACAAGAATTGCACGTTTTGTGCTGAGGGACTTGTTTATTTTGGAGAACCAACTACCTTACCAAGTTCTCAAGGAACTAATGAGCTTAAGATTCAGCGAAAGCGAAGCGAATGACCGGATAGAACATTTCATGCACAAAGTTCGCGGACTTGATGATCTACATGAATCGTGGATAGAAATTATCCGAAAAATTTTCAAATCAAAGCCAACTGGAAAGAAACAAGAAAAAGAATCCAATGAACCAATTCATCTCCTCGACCTTTTTCGTTCTTGTTTCATCAACAAGTGTGATCTATTGGGAGCTAATCGAACAAAAAAAGCAGTCCATTTGTACTCTTATCCTGCTTCAAAGGAGCTTAAGAGAGTGGGAATTCATTTCAGGCCGAGCAAGGAAAATAGTTTCACAGACATTAAGTTCTGTTCAATCAAGCTTGCTGGATTTCTCAAACTTCCAAGAATCGTTCTTCATGACGGAACCAAGTCTTTGCTCTTAAACTTGGTAGCTTACGAAGCATCTCCTGATGCACCTGACGACAAGCAAGTACTCACTTCTTATCTATATTTGATGGATACACTGATCGACCAAGCTCAAGATGTGGAGATACTGCGTAGAAATCGCATAATACACAATCTGCTTGGAAGTGACCAGCGGGCTGCAGAATTGTTCAATGAAGTTGGCGAGGATTTAGCACTCATCAATCCTGGTGTTTTTCCTGATGTTATGGCGCGCCTTCATAGGCATTATAACAACAAGTTCAAGACTAGCACATATGAGTGGCTTCGCGGGCACTTTGGCAGCCCTTGGGCTCTCATTGCTTTCCTCGTAGCAAGTTTTATCATTATCATGTCCTTCATTCAGACTTATGTTACTATCTTAACTTATTGTATGAGTCACGACCACCCCTACTTTTGGTGTCCTTTCGACAGCAAGACCCGTCCATAATAGGGTCTCTTTTGTGTGAGTTTTGTTTTTGGTTTTTGATGTTTGCTTCAGGAAATATTTACAGGTATCTAGCAAGTGTGTTTGTCCCTATTAAGAATGGCAATGCAAGTTGGTTGGATTGAATCGGATTTGTCAGATTTTATCCTAATTAGGAATAGCAATATGTTATAGTGTGACCTAACGATTTATTGTCAACACCACGAGTTCTGTCATTTAAATGAATTTAAGTTATAATAAAAAAATATTATTTTGATTCTTAAAATTTTAAATTTATAAACCAAAATAACATTATTTTAGTCAATTTATACTAAAACGATATTATTTTGATAATATGGGATTAATCCTTCAAGCTTTTAGATTGGTTCATCAATTTTCAGTCCAATTCAAAACTCAGTCAACTCATGTTTAACTCAATAACTTTGGGCTGAGTCAATATTGTCAACCCTTTTCCTAATCTAATTATCGAATGTGTTTAATGTTGACCACCTAAGAAATATTGTTTCCTTTACTGTCAAACAAAGTTCTTTTCATTTATTGAAGCTTATTAGTGACTATTATTATTAAATAAAATTATATTATAAAAATACTTTTTTATTATTTATAATTATTGACAAACACTATCCACTAATTTCGCACCATTTATTTTTTTACTATTTATAATGTTAATGACAATCTATATTTACTAATTGTGACTAATTAAGGAAAGAGAAAACTTTACTTAATTAGTGCTAAAGAACGTGGTGAATTCATTTCATTTCTTGGGTATTTATAGTTTTCTCTTTATTCAATTTATTTTATCAATTAAGATTATTAATCTGCAATATTTTTTTTGAAGATATTAATCTGCAATTATATTTTTCTTTTGAAAAAATCAAGATATTAGTAAAATATTTTAGTAAAAGGTTGTAATAGTTAAAAGTTTAAATATGTTACTCAAAAAGAATACAACATTTATACGTCACACAATCTTATTATATTATTGTTGTTATTGTAGTTTAATTGATTCGTGGATAGAAAATATCTTGAGAAGATTCAATTTCAAATCAATCCCAACATGAAAGGAACAAGAAAATGAGTCAGACGAACCAACTCATTGTCTCGACCTTTTTCGTCCTCATTTATTCAGCACATTTGATCTATTAGGATGTAACGGAACAAAAAAAAAAGGCAGCTCATTTGTGTTCTTATCTTGCCTCATTTGTGTTTGGGCTATAAATATAAAATTGAGCAAAGTTTAATTTTTTAATTAACTTTTTAATATGTAATAGAAAGATAATAATTAAAATTAACTTTTTAATATGTAATAGAAAGATAATAATTAAAAATTTCATGGATTACGAATGATTATTCTAAATCAAATTGAAAGTTGTTAAATAAAAAATATTCAGAATAAAAATGGCTAAAAACAAGGAATTTCCTATGCGTCTACCCTTAAATTAGTTAGCATCCATTTACACTTCTTTTTAAGTTTTACAATTAACCAAAGCTAATATAATAATAATAAATTAGTTAAGGGCAACAATAATAATAGTATCTTTATGAGAAGTTGTTGATTTTTTATTGAAAAGTATATTTTTCAGGGCCATTTTATGAAAGACTATTTGTTGAGAAGATATTCTTCAGTCATTACTTCAGGCCTTTTCTTTCAATTTCATGATTTCCTTTTAATTTTTCTATCAGCAGAAGAGACAGGTACAAAAAGTCAGAGACAGTATCTATGTAAAATTTCCTCTTCTAAAACTAAAACACAGCGCATAACGGTTTAGAGTTTACTATATATCTTTTTGTCAATTCTTGTTTTATTGCAATTCTTTTTCAACTTATTTTCCTATTCTTTTTTTTTTAATTTTGGACTAATTTATCAAGAGTTAACTTACTAATAAAAGAGTGATAAAAACAACCTCTATTATTAATCTACGATATTAACAATTTTTTAACCTCCTAGGAGTGGTCGAGTTGGCGGAGTAGAGGGGTATAGGACCAAAAGGTCTTGTGTTCAATTTCTCCTATTTACACTTTCTTGATCAAGCCTGTCATACCGGGCTTGTCTAGTGTGGAGTACCCGGTTGACGTGATGTGCAGGTTATTGTGTCAATTCGAAAGTTTACCCAGTGCGTATCAAAAGATAGCGGCTGCAGGTTCCTCCCTTTCAAAGAAAAAAACTTTTTAAAACATCTTAATTAAATTTTCTTTCTTTTTATTTGGAAATTTATTAGTTCCCATATATTTATATTTATATTTACCCTTAACTTTAAAAGTAGAACTCACATTAATGTTCCCAAAAGCACTAATGTTTCTTTGAACCTAAGCATGCATAATGATGGAACCTTACACTTAGCCACAAAGTGCATTTTTTTTTTCTATGTAAACACAAACTGTACAAAGCTGTTAGATACAATGATTGGTTTACTTATTATCCCAACAAATTTTCCTTGAAAAATATAATACAAATTGCACCAAATTAATGTCTTTGCTCTTATTATATATTTAAGTATTAATAAGTTATTTTTACTATAAGCTTTATGGCTGCAAATAAGTCATACATTCAATAAAAAAAACTTGTAGGTACACATTGACAAAGACTCTTTGAAACTCCTCTCAAATGATTGATTTAATTGGTAAAACTTAATTTCTTATGTGTCTATTGACTTAAACATTTTAGATTTAAGTTGTTTGAGAGAATGATTCTCATTAGTGATTTGAATGATGATGGACCGAGAGTGGAGATACCATAACCTTATAAATACTAATTAGATTTAATTTATTATATATTTGAATCATTAATTGTTAAATAAATTATATGCATCTAATGATTTATTCATTGTGTATCTGAAGCATAATAGTTAAACTCTCTACTTTTATATAAAAAAAATCTATTAAGTTTAGCTAATTTACATATTTTATAGGTTCACTTAAAACTCACGAAGACCTATTGTGGAGCATGAAAGTAGA
>JANZLX010000211.1:2608599-2619784 GCA_025531955.1 Erythroxylum orinocense
TCCTAACAATATGTTATGGCACAAAACTGACAACGTAACTTAAAAGATGTCCATGATTCTCTGCTATTTGATTTCCAGCTCTCTTTTCAGGAATTTTGCTGCTATAATTACGAAATTCATAATCCTTGCAACTTCGAAGGTGAGTGGAGCATTCTCCCGTGAACGTCTCTCGCCTACTGACCCTCGTCCATCGAAAAGAACTAAACCACCGGATCCCCCTCCAGGCCAAACACATTAACGCTTCTCCATGCATCGAGAACCTCAAGGTACTGGCTATAATGTTTCGAAACAGATGTCTTGGAAAGATAAGGTTTTAACTCGCGAGAAGAGTAAGGAACTAGCGTACGATGCCCAGGAGAAAGTCCCAGTTGATCTTATTGAGAAAAGGATCGTCACGCGGGAATTCAAGGATGGTAATCCTAGTTTTCCGATATTCCATGTTGATCCTACATACATGGAGAGATTGGAGGCTCCCTGGAGACAATCTGTTGTCGTGAAACTCTTGGGCAGATTTATATCTTTTAGGGTGCTATACTCTAAAATTGAACAACTATGGAAACCCGTGGGAGGTTTCGACTTGTTGGATATTGGACATGATTATTTTCTTGTTAAATTTGATCATGGTGCTGATTTTGATGTAGTTATGGAGAAGGGACCATGGCTTATTTTTGACCATTACCTTATCGTCCGCCAATGGACACCAGGTTTCTCGGCTGTGCATGCAACGGTGGATTCTTCCCTTATATGGGTTCGCTTTCCTGAAGTCTCAGTTCAATATTAAGATGAGGACCTATTGCTTGCTTTGGCAACAGGTATTGGTCGCCCAGTCAAGGTTGATAAAAACACCACGTTGGCCAATCGTGGTCGATTTGCTCGAGTTTGTGTAGAGATTGAGTTGGATAAACCTTTATTCGGGCAATTGGAAATAGATGGAACAACCTATTATGTTGAGTACGAGGGGCTCCATACCATCTTTTTCAAGTGTGGGAAGTTTGGTCATAAGGATAATACTTGTCCAATTACTCTCGCAGCTTCAGGTGAACTGGAAAATAATCTTCAAGTGGAGCTTGTCGCCGAGGCGAAGCAGACGTTGGCTGGTGATAGGTCGTTTACCGATGCTAATCTAGTTGGAAATATTATTGGCGAGAATCTTGGGATAGGATCGTGGATGGTGGTAGAGAAAAGATCTAAGCGATCTCCACGGATCAAATCAGCCGATCTCCCGCCGAAAAATCAGCGCCATCCTTCTAATCGATACATGGTTTTGAATGAGGATGAGTATGTGGACAATGAGATGCAAACTTGCGCTGATTTGGGACATGAACAGGAGAAGCAGGCTGGGTTCACCTTTGCAGTCGGGTCTAGTAGTGGAGTTAAAAAGCCTGGTAGGACTGTTAGACGACAGGAGGTGAGTAGCAGGCCTAAAGGTCATAATGGCCCTGAAATAAACATTAAGAGTAAGTCTCCTATTAACGTACCTGAGGGCGAGATTCAACATCAATCTGATGATATTTTGCCAACGCTTCGTCTTTAGGACTTTAATCTTGTATTTTCTCAGGAAAAGTTTAGTTTTTGAAAAAAAAGTGTACAAATTTCCCTCCAAAGATGTTATTTGTTGGCTTATATTGCCTTGAGGCTGTGCAAGGAAGAAGTAAAGAATTTGACCTTAAAAGTTACATGGAGCCAAGCTATTGGTAGATCACCGACATTATTTTTGACCTAAATAATTCATATTAATGTAATTAAATAAATAAGTTCATCTAAAATAAAGAATTGTTTTTCTTAAAAAAAAGAAAGAAATGGTAACAGGTTTATGATAGCTTTAATTAAATATCACGAGGATATACAATAATTTTGAAAATAAAAATAGTAAATGAAAATGGCGACTTCTCGCCGCACTATAAATTCACAGATCCATTGTGTAGATCTTACAGTAGTCTAGTTTAATTGAAGACACTGCTCGCTGAAAGCCTTCAAGGATCGCGATTCAGCCGCTGTTCTGCAGTTCTAATAGTTGGTGCTGGGATTTGGAGCCAAGTTAGTCTGCTATTCTCCCTTGCATTCCCTCTCTTTCGGTTATTTCTTAAGAATTTAGAGGTCACTCCTTGAATTTTTGTAAAATCTTAGATACATAGACTGTAGATATATGCTTGAGCACTTTATTAACCTCATTGCAAACTAGTTAGGTTGTGATTAGGTTGTGATGGGAAGTGGCTTTCACATTCTGGATCTATAAAATTAAGCTACACTTAACTTATTATTATAAAAATATTATTATTATAAAATAATATTTTTATTATTTATAATTAATGACAAACGTCATCTACTAATTTCTCTCCACGTAATTTTTTTCACTATTTATTATATTAATGACAATCTATATTTACTAACTGTGACTTAATTAGTGCAAAAGAACTTGACTAAGTCATTTCATTTTTCGTATATTTATAGTCTTCTCTTCGTTCAATTAAGATTATTAATATCCTATATTTACTTTTGAAAAAATCAAGATATTTTAATAAAAGGTTATAACATTTAAAAATTTAATATGTTACTCTAAAAGAATACAATCTTATTATGTTATTGTTGTTTCGTTGATAAATTATTGAAATTAACAACTGTTTAATAAGTATAAATAAATTTAAATTATATTTTCTATAATTATTTATGTGAACTGAAAGATAGATAATAAAAATTTCACTTTATATTCTTGCTAGTCTTTATGCTCTGTTTTAAGTACAATTATAATAGATAATTATTAATGATGCAATGAATATAGTCGGAAATAAACTTCTATCACCCCAATTTAACATTATAATTACAATGTTTTAATTTTAATTTTTTAAAAAAATAATTGTTTGAAAATTAAATTGAATTAATATTATTTTAACTAAAAGATTATAATCTTTTAAATTACTTGAACTTAAAATTAAATGGTTAACTTAAGAGTTGTCAACTTCACTTTAAGAATGTAGCTATTGATTTTCTTATATTAAAATATAGTTGTTACTTTTATACATCATGAAAATATATTATTCTTAAAAGTAATTTTAGGAAAAAATATTATATATTATATTACTAGAATAGATTTGCTTTTTATGTAAATACTTGACTAATAATAATGGTTGAGCAGAGCTACGACAATGTAAATTAATGAAAGTTATTTAGAGTTGCTTGCCACCTGATTACCTTACAAGCAACCAAGCAAAGAAAGCGCATAAAAATCCAAGCCAGCAAGCAAAAAACATAACACCTTATCAGATTCTCTGTAACTATTGACTCTAACAACATCACAGCTTCTGGTAAGTTTAAGAGATAACTATGTTGTCATATAGCTGTTCTAGTTCTTGTCTTCTTAGCCATTAACATTTTCTGGATTTTCAGGTCTATAATTAAGTTTTCACTTTGTCTAGCATGTGGAACTCAGTTGTTCCTAGCAACGAAATGGAAGCAAAGCCTGTAAATCCTGAAAGTGATGAACGTCGTAAACAACCGGCTGATCAGTATGCTATTACCGTCACTGATGTCTTCCAAGTCCAACAGAGATTAGCAGAATTGATGGGCTCCGATGCCTCAGTCGAGGAAGAAGATGAAGGACCCTTAATAGGACAGGTTACAGGGTTTTTAGGCGAGGAAAGTAAGCTCAAAGAGTACTTCCATCCTAGTATCATGTCGATTGGTCCTCTCCACTATGACAAGAAGAAGCTCGAGGAAGGCAAACCGAAGAACGAGCTCAAGGAAGGTAAACAGAAGAACAAGCTCAAGCAAGGCCAACAGAAGAACGAGCTCAAGCAAAGCCAAGAGTTCAAACGTCAGCTGGCAAAACGTTTCATTGAAAAGAACCGCCAGAAAAAATTGACACTATTCAACAATATTCTTAACGAAATCGAAACTTTCAAAAAATACTACGATCAGGAGCTGCTAAAGAAGTTCAGTAATGACGAGGAACTTGCATGGATGTTCTATATAGATGGATGTGCACTGATCCAATTAGTTCGCTATTGGTTTGATGAGGAATTTTATAACATTGCTAATGAGCAAATGAACCTAATTTTGGAAAGAGATTTGTTGCTATTCGAAAACCAACTTCCCTTCGGAGTCCTGAACTTGGTTATGGGTTTTGATACGGAAGGACGAGAGCGGTGCCAGAATGATCATCCTGATGGAAAACAATTAGAGGAATTTAGACAATCAATCTGTCAGTTCATCGGAGTCATCGAAATCTTCGAAAGAATAAACTTTAAAAGATGGCATGTAAAAGAAGAAAGGATGAGATTTTACAAGGCAAATCATCTGCTTGAGCTCATTTGGATGAACCTCGTCAAAAAGGTTTGCTAAAACTGCAAAAGGACCACCATTTGAAACCTCTTTTGCTGTGGTTTAAGAATTAATTCAACAAAAGCTCTCTTAAGAAATTTTTGAGTATATTAGCATTAATGGGTTCCCATAAACCTTTTTGCAGGAAATAGATTCTTGTTCTAATAATATCAGGGCAACTCCTCGACAGTTTCGCAGTGTTAAGGATCTTCAGGCAGCAGGAATCATATTGAGGCCGGACAATTCTAGTGGCTCTCTACGTGATATATCTTTCAACCAGCGAATTTTTTTTTGTAAGCTGAAGATTCCTCGCTTTTGTGTTAGTGAACAAGGGAAGGTTCTCTTATTCAACTTAATAGCATTTGAAATGCATCCAAATTTCAAAAAGGACCGGGTAGTCACATCTTATATTAGCTTTCTCAATTCACTTATAACGACTAAAGAAGATGTTGCAGAGTTGCGGAAGGCAGGAATACTCTTAAACTATCTTCCGAATGATGTAGAAGTTTTAAAGACCTTCCGAGAGCTCACTTTAAGCTTGAATCCTTATCCTGACATCTTCTCCGATACCAACCAGCAAGTTATAAACTACTTCAATAACAAGAGGAGCATGACAATTGGGAACTGGTTGAGTGAAGCAACGCATGTCTATCTCAAAAGTCCATGGACTGTAATAGCTTTCGTTTCTGCAACTTTTCTTCTAATCTTGACAATTATTCAGACCATTTTTTCAGTTTTAGCATATCAGCATAGATAAACAATTTTTGAGCTCATTCTAGGAAAATTTAATGCAAACTGCAGTGAATGGGTAACTTCTATTTTCAATGCCAGTCTCAATTTGAGAAAGAATGGCTAATATAACCGTTGATGCTCCAGTTGGGATTTTCTTGTATCTTTCTATTGACTCTTGTTTTAAATGTATTAGTAAATAACAGAAAATGATGTCTGTTGAGTTTGATTACAGAATTTTTTTCACTTTAAGAATGTAGCAATTGATTTTCTTATATTAAAATATAGTTATTCCATACTTTTATACAAGATGAAAATATATTGTTTTTAAAAATAATTTAAGAAAAAATATTATATATTATATTACTAGAATAGATTTGTTTTTATGTAAATACTTTACTAATAATAAAGGTCGAGCAGAGCTAGGACAATGTAAATTGCTGACAGTTTAAAGAGTTGCTTTCCGCCTGATTACATAACATGCAGGCAAGCAAAGAAGCGCATAAAAATTCTGTCAATCATGAACTCAGTTGTTCTTGTTGAATAACGCTTCAAATGTCGTGACTGCCTGATTTCTAGGACCGGTTACCAAGTGGTCAATTATTATATTTTTATCTTTTGGAGATGTTTCCATTAAATAAAGGGCACGTTGCCCTTTCTCATTATTTACTTCCAATAAGAATTCTAAGCTCCTAAGGTCCCACCCCAAACCAAGATCTCCCGAAAGAGAAAGCCTTAAGTGAGGAGCTGAAACCATTTAGGCCACTCCTACTTGTCTGTTAGGCCTTTTTGTAGCTATTCAGGATGCAGTAGAAAAGAACTCTCTCTCGCAACATCTCTTTGCTTTCTTCTTATTTTTTGTTCTGTTTTTTAATCCCAAACAAGTTTTGGTATCAGAGCAGTTGAGAAGGGGAAGAGCACAAGTAGTCTCTTTTCCATATCCCATAACCAGGTTAGGTCCATTGAAAGGTTGGGGATCAATCGGGAGAATAAGTGAGAAAGTGAGGTCTAAAGAATTGAGATAGCCCCCTGAGTGAGAGAAACAAAAAATTCACTTCCCTTGTGAGGAGAGAGAGCCAACTATAACGAGAAGCATTAGTGAGGTAAAAAAAAAAAACCATTGCAGCAAATGGTTCTATGACAATATTACAGTCCCTAATTCCAATTTTGAAGGGGCAAAAGAAGGATGTAAAGTCTTTGTTCCTCATTCAACAAGCTCTTGATGATAGTATTTTCTTACGAATTATTGGAAAAGAAAACACAGAAAAAGGGAAATATATAAAAAATAAGGAAGAAATTAAAGAACACAAGAGATTTACGTGAAAAACCTTTCCCGAACTCACTTCAATCTTGTAGACTTATCCTGACATCTTCTATGATACCAAACAGGAACTTCAATGACAAGAAGCGCATGAAAACTATGAAATGGATAAATGAAGAAGCATTAGAGGTCTATTTAAGGAAGTCTTGGACTCCAATAACTGTCATTTCTACAACTTTTTTTCTGAACTAGACAATTATTTAGACCATCTTTTCAATTTTACCGTATCAGCGCAGAGAACCAATTTGAGATTTCATTCCAGAAAATTTTAATGCAAACTGCAGTGAATGGGTAACTTCTATTTTCAATGACAGTCTCAATTTGAGAAAGAATGGCTAATATAACCGTTGATGTAATGCTGTAGATGGCATGTTCTTGTATCTTTTTATTGACTCTTGACCCAAATATTTTAGCAAATTAAAAAGAACGATGTCTATTGAGTTTGATTCCAAAATTGGTTTATGACCTTCAAGCATAGCATATACATAAAAGATGCAATTAATATCCAACTTTTAGAGTTCCAAAAGGAGGAAACTTCATGGATTCATTGCTGAAACAAGATGAAGATGTGTAACTTCAATGTTTGCAAATCAATGAATATAAGAACAATTTCTCCATCAGAAGGCAGATTGAGTTCCAGAAATCGCCAGCCAGATGAAAAATAGCCAATCCAATATGATATTGCACTAAAGATGTAGGTTTTAAACATATATAGAAAACCACAATTGTACTGTCATCTAATCTCTATCCTTTATTAAGTTGTTGATCATGCTTACTAAAGGAAGAGTTCCCTTTGCCATAATCTCTATCCTAGAAGTATTAGAAGCATGTGCAAACAAAGAAAGCCCGAAAACTATAAGCTCTGGGAGAAACAGTCGGGATGACAGAAATCCGTGCCAATAACGTGGTTCCAAATCAAAAAATGCATCAAAAAATCTTCTTGTTGCTGCTAAATCCAGCTTCAGCAGAATATCCATGCCAAAACAGAAGAACTCCCTTTGCCTCCTCCTTTCTTTGGGCCATAAATCTCTCCATACTTGTGCAGACAATTCATTTCCTATGAGGCTTCGATTAGAGCCAAGGTATCGAACAAGAGAATTAGCTACAATCGGAGCCGCTGCAAGAGTTCTTGCAACCATATACCCAGTTGAAGGATGCACCATCCCGGCTGTACCACCTATTCCAAGAACCCTTTGAGGGAACACTGGAAGAGGTCCACCCATTGGGATGACACAATGCTCATCCTCTTCAATGCTTTTCACTCTTATTCCTAGATGCTTCAACCTGGCCACCATCCTTTCTTGGATATCTTCCAAAGGTAAACCAGGACGAGCTACTAGAGAAGTTTCCTCGAGAAATATCCTGTTTGCCGAAAAGGGCATCGCATACAGAAAAGTAGGAATCTTGCTGTTTCTCTCTTTTAAGTCCAAATTGATGTTCAGATGGGAATCTCTCCAGTCCATGAAAACCATCTTATCTATGTCAAATGGGTGGTCCTCCACCTCAGCCAAAATTCCATAAGCCACTTGGTAACCAGGATTGTACGGTTTATCATACTGAACAAGGGATCTAGAAAAACCAGTAGCATCAAGAACGGTAGCTGCCTTGATTGTGACACCATCTTTGCAAATTAACAGAGATTTGTCCTCCTCGTGGATAACTTTGATCACTTTAGTTTGGTGGAATTTTACACCGTTGGCCATGCATTTCTGTAGCATTTTCGACTTCAGATACTTCCTGTTAACCCTCCCATAAGGTCTATCAAGATCCTTTTTTGTGTTGTCATTAACGTATACAACAGCACCAGGCCAAGTGGTGTCAAGGCAATCAAGTAAATTCATAGCCTCAAATTCATCCACCCAAACTCCATAATTATTAGGAAAAATCAATTTGGGAGATGGGTCAATCAAACAAACTGAAAGACCTGCTTCTGCAACTTGCTGTGCAACAGCAAGCCCAGCAGGGCCACCACCAACTACGGCAAGATCGGTGACAAGGCCCTTTGACGGGTCATACAATGGAAGGTCATACTCAAGATTTTCCTTCTTGGTTTCAGGAACAAGTTCCAAAAGTGCACTACTCCTGACCTTCACCCCACCATTTCTTCTCCTTTTAGAACAAAACCTGAGTTCTTGGTTTTGAACCTTTGTGGGTTTTATATTACTCACTTTCTCAGGAAACCAATGAAGTTGAGGCAGGAATTCAAGCCTATTATGTGATTTCAACAAAGTATCCATGGATTTTCAAAACCAATCCTCAACACCACTACTAGATCCCAACTGGGTCACCACAAATTTCTAAGAACACATGCTGTGAATGCAGTACTCAACAGTTCTCAACTGCTAGACAAAAACGAATTTCAGAACAATCACCAAGAAGTAAAAGAAAAACTAAAGCAAGACGCTTTAAGTAAACTCAATTTCCACATTTCAATAGCTATTCAAGAATAAAAAGCATGGTATTATAAGAAAGTTGTGAACTTTACCAAGAAGAAGAGTGCAAGAACCATTCTTTACACCTTAAAAGTTGCAGAAAGAATGAAAGAAGCCCACCGGGTGCCTTTGGCTTGAAGGTAAAGCTTTCGTGCAATCCATCCACTAAATACAGGAAATTACAAACAAATATCTAAGTAATTAATATTTTTATTTTCAGAAATTAAAAAAACCATTTTTATACTATAAATCTTGAATCTTGTGCATGTTTCTTACAAGGGAAAGCAGATTTTTGGAAATGGGAATCAATTAAATCATTGAAAACTTACAATTTAAGGATCTTCAATGCCTTTTTTATATTCTTTGTTATTTATTTATGGAAAAGAAAAATTCAGAAATTATTTTTGGAAGAAAGTGGGGAATATATGAAAATCTAGTGAGGCTTATCCTTCCTTATCGGATGAATCGTGCGGTGGGCCCCTTATTCCACGTTTCGACCACAAACTTCCACTTGTCCTAACGTGGGACTCAAAAATACAATATTATTTTTAGCAAATCTTAGTTTGAAATTATTTTTTATATTGATTCACTTTTTTCTAATTTAGTGTATCATTTTTATATTAACTAAAAAGAGAATAAGTACGAATTTGACCTAAAATGAATTTAAATAATATAAAATTAAAAATAAACAAAAAATTGCCTTATTTAATATTTATCAAAAAATTGTCTTAATTAATAATTTTAAATTTTACTTATTAATTTTAGATTATATTAGAGAGATCATATAATACTTTAGGGATGACAACCAAGCTCGGGTACGGCTTGTCCTAGCCTCAACTTCTCCTGAAGTTAAGAGGGTCTAATTTTTTGATAAAAAAAGCCTCAGAATCGTGCTATCAGATTCGGCTCGACCTACTCGACCTAACTTGAGATCCGGCGCTTATAAGTAAAACTACATTTTCTTGTATTTTAAATTTTAAAAAACAGTTTAGGAAGGGCCAAGTCAAATTTAGGTCGAGCTAAGTCAGGTCGGGGCTTGGGTCAATCTGCCTCAAGCCCGATCAAGCTGGTGCTTGTCATCCCTAGTTTTCACTAGAAATTTTACTTCTTAGCTAAGCTCGGCTCATTGTCATCCCTAATTTCATTAGAAATTTCTCTAGAGTGCAAGGTTAAAGAGTTACTAAAGTATGCAATTTTATACCTATTGTTTTCAATACTTATAAAAAAAGTTTTAAAAAAAGTTTTAGAAAAGCAATAACAAAATATATTCATTAATAATTGCATAAATAAAATTATACTGATTCTATTATTTTAAATTTAAATTTCATTTAGTGATATAATTAATTAGAAGAAAAGGTTTATTAAACTTTTGATTTTTTTTCCTTTCTTGAAGTTTTATATTAATAAATTTAATATAAAATTAGATTTATTTATTTTTCAATAATGTCTTTTAAATTATCACCTCTGTACATATATAAATTATTATACCATTAATCATATTTATAAACATGTTTATACGCTTTAGTATATGATTTTTTTAATTTGATGGTAATATTATGATTATTTAATTTACACTTTAGTATATGATTTTTTTTAATTTGATGGTAAGATTATGATTATTTAATTTGTCTATATTTTTATTATTTACATGTGTTGACAAATTGAAATTAAAGAATTTTAGTAATATATGAAATTGCGAAAAAATGAATTTGCTCTCTTTCCTCTAAAACATATTTGTTAGATCCTCTTGCTTTATAAGTAGATTGTCAACCTACTTAAAAATGTGTAAGGCATGAACTTTATTAATCATTGAGTCCAAAGTTAATTAATTAATTAATGGAATAAAAAGTAAGAAATGATATGATTTATTATTTAATATTACAATCAAAACATTTTTCTACCTCTAAAATATAAAAATTTTATCACATTCAAACATTTTTGCATTTAATTTGATTATTTTCAAATTGAGTGATTTAAGTTCAAGTTGAAATTTATTTAAATTATTTAAAATTTTATTATTTTAAAATTTATAAAATAAAAATATTATTATTTTAAATAATTATACTAAATAAAGTTGCTTTAATGAAAACATTCTAATCACTTGAATCACATTTTAAGTTTACTCTTTTGATATTCAAATTTTAAATAATTTAAATTCGATTTATTAATTTCAAAGAATTTGAACCAAGTTTTGCCAAGCCTAATGTTAACGTTAGAGAAACAGATTATGCAAAATCTGAAAAAAGATTCCAAAGTGGTCTTGGATCCGACAAGGCTCGACAAGGCTCGACTCTTATTATGCTACATTTGGTTATTGTTTTTGAGAGTGAGTACGGATGACGAGGATACAAAAGTTTTGTCTTTTGGTCTGTTTACTTATCAAGAA
>JANZLX010000211.1:2619884-2635984 GCA_025531955.1 Erythroxylum orinocense
AATAATAATAATAATAATAATAATAATAATAACATAATTCAAAATTGTAAAATAAATATTGCAACAATTATCAAATAGTCAATGAATTATATTTACTATGCTTATTATGCTATAGGGGTATTTTCGTTATTAATATTATTTTCTGTTTTGTCCTCGGCAATTAAAAATATTTTTATACTTAGCACGAAGATAATTATCTGTGTTCCGTCCACCATAACCAAACATCTCATTATCTTCAATTTTTGTTCTGTTCCGTTCTGTCCTATTCCGTATCGTTCCACCCCTATTTGATGAAGACGTTAACCAAACACACAGGTAGTGAGTTATGACGAAGACTCGTACTTTGTGTCTTTTTTCAATGCATGTACAGTTGTACAACCAATTAAGAAATTTTCGATCAACTGGTCCGTCTGTACGGTATTCCCACTTCAAAGTTCAAACCTTTCCTATCCCAACTGAATCTCGGCACTGGATTGAGAATACGAGAAATGGGTAGCAGTAGATCCTCAAAAGATGATGATTTCTCGCAGCTCAAGAGACCGAAGGAAGTCAGACTCGATGCCTTTACTTGCAGCTCGACTGAAGAAAGTCAGAGAGCCATAGAAGAAGATGAAGCTGAAGAGAAGTGGCACCATTGCTCTTGGGATATTTTTGACTTCTACGACCTTGACATCTTGCAATTTTTTCCTGGTAATTGAAAGTCACTATCTTTATCGGATTGGTTTTGTTCAGAAGTTGTCTTTTTCATAGATAACTAGTTTATGAGTTTGTTAACGTCTTTATGGTAACGGTTTTGTTAAAAAGTTGTTGTCTTTTGCATCGTTAATTGGTTTCTTGAGTTTGTTCTTTGCTGTTGATTCGTAGTCGGGGTTAACATGATTTGTGTGAGCTATTACTGCTCTGTAAAAAAAAAAGATTTTTGAATGAAAGCGAGAGTTGGGCTAGACAACTAGGGTTGAAACTATTGATCTTGCATGTTCTATTTTAGTAGTAGTAGTTTTTCACTTATATGTGATTGTGAAGATGTTATGGGCTAATAAATGGATTATACTTTCTGGCATTCAAAGAAAAGAGTTTGGAAGGGGAACGGGGTTGCTTGATGTAGGGATTTTAGGGGTGCACGGAGCAAGTTCAGATTGTTGAATGTTTGAATTTCTGACTGGTAATCAAATAAGAGTATGTTTTCAAATACAGGTTGGGGAAGTCTTTACAAATTGATACATTTTTATCTTAATTTCTGAAAACAAAATTTCTTCTTTTCAATGAATTTGTTCGCCAAGGCTACGGATTCCCCCTGTATGCTTACAGCTGCTGCTTTGGCATGCATCTCCCTCTAGTTCTTTTGTTTGACAGCTGTTTTTTTTAATATGTTTGCATTTAAATCTTTACATTTACAGTGCTCAAGTGGTAATTGGGGAGTGGTTGAAGAAGTACATTCCCAGCAAATGTGCAGTGAATTACCTGAAGGACCATTCTGCGTTGTTTACATGCGTAGCACCGTGCAAAAGGAGAAAAAATTCTCTGCATAACTATCCTGAGGTGGATTTATGAGGAAGTACCCAGTGTATACAAGGAAAGGCTTCAAGAAAGTGTACTTCATCCAACCCGGGCATCGCTCAAGACTTGCCTTTGCTACCCTTGGTTGGTTCTTCTTGATTGGAGGGTGAGTAGCTTCTAAGTTCAAGTCTAATGGAGACAAAACTGAGAAACCCAGTTCTGATAGAAGCAACTTGATAACTTCTTGACTTCTAAGAAGTTCTGGAATATTTTTTTTTTGGGGAGGGGGTGAGGAGTATTGGACTAGGGAGAAATTTTGAGCAACATCAGTGGTTCATCGAAGATTTGTGCTGGAATGTTTTGATGTGCTTTGAAATGTTCAAGTTCTGAAGTTATTATAGTGCATAACTTTATGTGCTGCATGAAGTTACATATCATTGTTATATCATAGACTATGCATGTTAACATCAGACATCAGTGACTACTTATGCTTTGCGAGCTGCTAATACTGAATCAATCTGAATTATCATTTATTTTGCAGATTCTTAATTGGGGAACCTTTTTGTAGATGTTTTCGCATAAAAACCAACAAGTGGATTAAAACATTCCTGCTATCTGGGTAATTCCCATTCTTCCTATGAAGTCTGGAAGTGAATTTCTCAGACAGCCATAGAAGGCAATGACTTCTTGAATTGAGATGTGTGAAGGTCTAGTTGATCAGATTTTGCCTTGACTTGTTCTCAACCATTTCATTTTTTTCGGATTTGTAGCTTGTACTGGGAAATCAAGTATGTAAACCACCTCTAGTATCGCTGGATAACATGAAGAGAGGAGAGATTGAGATTCTGAATTCATGCAGAAGCCATGATGATGTTCTTGAGCGTAGACCCTTGACAGATTATGGCACTGAACTGGATCCATTTCACTTGAACGAGATTCCTGTTGCAGCTTACTCATTGGGGAGGTATGAGGACAGGTGGGCATCAAGGGAATACTTCTCATTTTACACTTGGGAGGCTGATCACATTCAAGCATTGGCCGAGCTAGAGAGTTAGGAGGGTTGGAATGATTATACATAATCTGCTCTCTCTAGATTTCAGTTTCTCGACTATAATGTCTTTACTATAGTGATTTAAAATTTTGCTATCTTGGAACTCTGCTTTTGTTACATAGTTTATTGTTTTCTGTGTTTTGCTTCTTTCATATATACAAGTCACTTTTGCTGACTGCTGAATTTCAACTTTTATCATGCACGATAAGATTTCTGTGTTTTGCTTCTTTCATACATACAGTTAAACTTTTGCTGACAGCTGAATTTCAACTTTTATCATGCACGATAAGATCTTATAGCTCAATATTCTAGAAGCATAATATTACTTGATCCGCCAAAATATTGAAAACCGTCTATGACTTTGTGCTCAAGTCGGACTGCTGCTGTGAAGCCACAAATTGGCTTAGCTTGAATATATTGCTAGGAATACCAAGCAAAAATCCTCATTGTCCTTTCCTTTCTAGGATAAATGGTTCCGTGACAAAATGTGTCTTGGCACGAATTATGAAATGGATCATGACGATTTTCTCTGGATAGTTCCTTTCCTAGCATTTTCAGTAATAATATAATGTGCTTGTACAAGCATTTGCTGTCCTAAGCTTATGGGTCATTCAGTCATAAATCAACTTCCTAAACAGGATGTTTTACATATTACATCCTTAAAATGTAATATTGTATTGCAAGGCAACCAATTCAAGTTCCAGCTGTGATTGTTGGCTGTTTGAGAGAGTTGTGCCGGACAGAGACATTTGCAGACAGACAAATCAGATACAGATGGGTTGCAACGAATCCAAGAATGTTGATCAAGGTTTCCAATGTTTCACTTTTGTTCTCTGAACTCCTGTCTCATAATTTTGCATCCATTCTAGTTTCTAATGCTTGGACTTGATGGTAGTTTTTGTTTCTGAATCTTTTTCTTGTGACTTATGATCCCTTTAGCTGTGCACCAGAAGCATATGCTGGTTATGTGTATGAGAAAGGACAAGAAGGACATGAAAACTCCAAGAAAAAGAGAGAAATCTCATCCAGAGATAGATAAACATGTTACAAATCAGGAGGAAGATGACATAAAAGAGCCATTTCTTCTTATGAAAGCAAAGCTTTATGCAATCAAAGAAGAAACTGAATCAGAAACTGAGCCTGACATTGAGTCCTTCTATTCAACTGATCTAGAGCATAACTCAGAGAAGAAAGAACTTCTTTCTTCACAGGTGCATTGATAATGAAGAAGAATGTCTGCAGGTGTCTATCTTTCCACTTTAGCTTGATTTTTGGTGTGATAGCTACCAATTTTCTGGTGGCTCACTTGTTGAATTTCAATGTTATTGATAATGAACATGTGAAATATGTCTAAGAACTCCCTCTTAGGTCTGTTTGATCATTGCGGAAAGGCTTATAAAGATGTGGCATTTGTAAAGAGAGCAATCAATGAATGTCTATCAAGGTCTGGATTCAGATTAACCTTGATTAGAAGTAGCAATACTTCCCTCCCACTATGATTCCATTACTTCTGTGTTTTGTCTCTGACATTCATTTACACACTACTAAGGTGTTCTTCGCCAATGTTTATCACATTTGAGTATTGTCTAGGATTAACTGAGGATCCAAATTAAGGTTGATGTCTTGTGAGGTTTTAAATTGTGAACTGCGAGTTATATTGCGTTGCGTGCGATTGCAGCAATCGTGGATGATTCGGCACAATTGTGATTAATCATGGTAATAGTTTGGACCGCAACTGTGACTGCAGAGCCAGAACTTAAAACCGTGACATATCATATTATAAAAGGTAAGTGACTGGATTAATTTAGACCATATTTTTGTCAAATTTTGTTTTCCAGTCATGCTGATTAACACATTGACTTAACGGATAGTCTTAACAGAACTGAGCCTACCTGGTTGTTTCATGTTTTTGGTCTCATTTGCTTAGGCTAATTCTCACTTTCTCAGAAAACTTGGAAGAGCTGTTGAATGACCAAACTCCCGAATAATGAGGCGAGGAAATTGTCAAACCATCAATATTTTATTACATGATCATATCAAATAACACATATTAAAGGTAGTAAAGCTATAAAAATACATGAAGACTGCAAAAGGATTGTACTGTTATGATCATTCGTAGAAGCAAGATTCACAGAGCCAACAGCAGCAGAGTGTGAAGAGGCTGCACATTAAACAAAAAAAACCAGAAATGAATCTGTTCCATTTTCCTTCAAAATGCACTAAAATCTTAAGAGATTGAACTTGCAAGACTTACCATCCTTCAATGAAGCTTCTGTCACCTTTCTTCTTCGCTTGAGGACAACATTTTTTCCCAGATGTAGGATTGGTTTCAGTCGGATACCCTTTTAAGAATATGAGAAACCAATCAGTTTCAACGCAATCCCAGCACAAAACACAATCAAACAACACCTGAAAGTGAAAGAAAATGAAAGATGGGTCTAGGAATAAGAAACCTGCAGGAGCTGTGTTCTCTTGTTTCTCTGAAGATGGCATTTTTAGATAGAAAAATAAAACCTTGATCCTGTAACCTGTGCACTATTTGCTCTACTATTGTATTGAAGAATGCAAATTAAGATCCAATCCTCTATATATATACCCCTTCAAGAACAAGCTTTATCACATTTTCCTGTCACCAGTTGATTTTTTAAAGCTGCTTTGTTTCACTTGTTGCACTACTTCATATTCTATTCTGTTCTAAACCTGTTCAGATTTAATACTGTCAACATCATTTTGTAGTATAGATAGTGTATAAAAAGGTATAAAGTTCGTCCAAGTTGAAACATGGATGTTCAAATCAAGCCTTGAGATTCTGATATGATCTGAGTTGGAAGGATAAAGCATCTAACTTTGCTCCGTGACTTGGTTTATCCAGCTCAGAAAATTGCAAAAGTGGATGCAGTCTCGATGTAAAACTTAAAGTGATCATCTAAAGACATTTGGATTCTTTACGTGGGATGCATATATTTGATTTGGATTCTTTACTTAGGATGCAAGACAATATATGAATATAACCTATCAGTTTACTTTTAATTGTCGGTCTTCAGATTATTATGTATATTCAACAATTCACACTCTGAAAGAAAAAAGAAAAAAAAGTATATTTTAGAATAGAGAAAAGTCGCATCAATTGATAACGCTTATCATTTACAAAGAATATGTGCCTTACCCCTGAGAATATTATAAGACAAAACCGAAAGCATGCTGTTTCTTAAACATATCTACATGTTTATACCAGGACCTGGATTAGCACTTGCAGGTACACCAAAGCATATATTCCCTGGTAAACATCACCCGGACGATCTGCTATTGGGAAATTCCTAGCATTGCCAAGGTTTTAGAGTGTCTCATCCACTCAGTAGTTTTCCAAGGTTAGGCCTACTTGGGCTCAACCACTGAGCATAGACTTACCAGGTGAAGCCTGTCAGTCACCTTGATGCAGCAGAACTAGCCTAATCATGATCACACATATCTAAGAATTAGTGTACAATTTAAAAGGATAAAATTTCCATTCAACTATGAAGATTAAGAGTAAAAATACGTTAAAAATTATTAAAACCAAACTTATCACTAAATTTTAAGTTACTGAATCGTCGAAAAGTCTCGGATGGAACATTACATTGGCTGCATTGAACCAACTATGTTCTCCAACATCATCTTTAGTTGGTTTGGAAGAAGTTATAGTCATTTTTGAGATGATGTCTCCAACAAGGGGCACATCATTATTCGTTGCCATGAAATGGAATGGAGTCATTAGTTTTAGTGATGCTGAGTCTGACTAGGCCAGCAATCAAAATTTGTCCACTTCCTGGATCCTCCAAGTTTAGTTAATTCATGTGTCCCAATCTGAATTTATGCCTTTTTTAAATTATTATTATTATTATTATCCTTTTAATGCTTTATTCTTCTATATATAGATTCATAATCACTAAAATAAAAACATCTCAACCAATAATTATTATGGTTTTGGAATGTAATGTCTTTGGAAACAAATTGTAGTTATTAAATCCACGTGTTAAAGGCATCATGCTGATATTATGTGCTTTAAATTCAAATCAATAATTTTAAAAACTCATTAAGATCCTTAAGTATTTTTATTATTATAAGATCCATCCTTAATTTCAATTATGGTAATAGATTTTGGGTTAAATTTACAGGACTTCTCAAGAGTTTAATAAACTATCACATTAATTCTTTATTTTTAAAAACTATCAATTACCACTCATACGTTTTTAGTTAATATATCGTTTGTCTTCTCTGCTGTTAATTTGTCATTAAAAACCTATTTATATATGTAAAAATGACGTTGTATTGAAATTTGGAATTCATTCGACCCTTGTAGTTTTAAAAGTTATCAATAATCCCCTGTAATTTAAAAAAATGACGTCCTTTATTTATCAATATTTTAAAAATTAGACCGGACATTGAATCAGTCGAAAAAAAGGTTTAAAGTTTAAAGGTTCAATCGGTAGTGAATCGCTATAAAACCGGTATATAATAATAAGAAGTAAAACTTATAAGAATAAATAAAAATAAAATATTTTATTGAAATAAAAATACAACAATATCTATTATTATATAAATAATAAATAATAAATAAATATAAGTCTAATATAAATATTAAAATAACAATAAAAATTAAAATTATATTTTTGAAGGATGTTATGTCTCATCATCGTCAAAAGCTTTAAATTCTTTAACGCTATTTAAAGATTCGTAAGCTATGCTTTCATCTAAATTATTTGCATCAACTTCTTCTACTGCATTAAAATAAATTACAAATTAGTAACGTATGAAATTATTCTCAATTGTAGACTTGTAATACACTATAATTTTAACTTAAATATGATAAAATACGATATGAACTTACCATCAGTAGATGTTCTTAATTTATTCGTTATGACAAATACATTTTCTTCATAAATTATCTTGACAAGACTTTATTTAAATTTTTACCGTTAAATTTGAACAATTTGCAAATGTTAGAATTCATTTAAATGCCAATCTACATAACTATGATTAAAAAAAAACAACTCTTCCCACAAAAAAAAAAAAAAACAAAGGATCCTTGCATATTAAACGCCAAACTACATAACTATGACAAGCTTTTAAGTATCTTTGAATACAAGATTACGCAGAAAACATGGACAACAATGTCCTAATGATCCAGTCGGTATATGGTTCGATGTTACTTCCAACCATAGTTTTAAATTGTAATCCCTAATTATAATCGTAAGATTACTGCTGTAATTCTAACTATTATCATAATTTATCTGAAAATTATTTTTAATGAACTGTCGTGTCTCAACGATTAGGGTTTCCTTCCATTTCTGCTCTACTCTTTTTCCTTTTACAATTTTTTCTTAGTGCAATAGTGGAAAGTTGAGGAAGATTGTTAGGAATTTTTGATAACTCGCACTGTTTTGGGTCTATCAACAAATAATGGAAGCACATTTTGTCATTTTCCCATTATTGCCTTTCCATGTACTGGGGTCAAGAAAATACATTGCTTTGAAAGATCATGTTATACCACAAAATAGGTTCTCTTATGTCCTTTACTTCTTTACACTATTGAACTCCAACCCAAGTCATGGTATAAGTAGATAAACACGCCTTTAGAAAGAACATGTTAATTAGTACTACTCAATGAGATCATATTAACTGGGCCCGTTCAATAATTAGTGGCGAAGAAGAATAGTTGAGGAAAAGAAGAAAGTATAACTTCTCCAACGATCGATGTGGAAGAACATTCATCACCCACATAATGTATACAAAAAGAAAGTGGCATTCTTAGACTAGTTTTTGGTTCGTATTGCAATACTTATAATACCTTTTCATCATTAGCCAATGCTAAATATGAGAATTCCACTTTCCTTGGAAATGGAAAGAGCCAATTGTGGATGTATATGGACATTACTTCTCAATGTGAGTTTCATTCCTACAAGTAAACAATGTTTGGTCAATACTCGTCAACACCATTTTTCTTTCCTTTTGCTTCTTAAGTTTGCTTTTGATAGCCAAAGCTAACTTTGCTTCCACACATGGAAGGAAAAGTTATTCCCATTAATTGGATAGTGGAGGTGAAAGTAATAAGCAATATATCTTGACAAACTAGATAATCATGAAACAATTGATAACTAGTTGCTTATATGATCTAAATAACATAATTTTAGATAGAGACCTTTTAATTTTATCCAATTATAATAATGAAAGATACAATAAATTTAATTATGTGCAATTACACTCTCTTCAAATCCCTTATCTTAAAAAAAAAGAAAAATTCTTAAGTAAAATGTATAAATTTGGATAAAAATAGGAGAAATGTTGTAAGTATAAGTAAGATTTATATACAATCCCTTTCTCTATGCTCTCTAAAATGTAACACGCACATAAATAAAATAAATGATTAAATAAATAAAAGGCATAATTTTGTTCACATGACTAATGGATAATTATGGATGAAGATATAATTAGTCTAGTAGTAATTAATAGGAATTTTATTGTGAATGTAGGCAATTTATACCCAAATTCCTTTGGTTTTATGTGGAATTTTCATCCAACTAAAGAGTAATGACTACATCCATTGGACTATTCTTTGAATAAGAGATTACAACCACCTACGAATCCTTGATCGATCTCAGCTAATTATGAAAGAACTAAGACAAAATTTATGATGAAAGATAAAGCACATACATCGTGTGTGTGTGTGTGTATATAATTCATATTTTAAACATAAGGATTGGGTATAATAAATGTAAAATATCTCCAAGTAACTAAAATGGATATAAGATTGAAAATTTATAAAGTACAAAATTTAGTTTCTAATATAAAACATTTTAAAACCAATTGCTATGATAAGCAAACTTGCTTACTTAAAAGGAAGATTAACAAAATAAAACTTTGAATCTTGGGTTGTAGATCAAGAGTTCAAATTTGCAATTAGTTGGAAGTCAAAAGAGTGAATATATTAAAAATTCATTATGTGTTTGCTTCTCACTAAAAAAAATAACATAAAACCTGAAATTTTATTAATATTTATTAAATATGCTTCCATTAAGAGAAAGTTTCAATTTCAAAGGAGTATATCATATAGTTGCTTGTATAATATACATTAAATTCACAATTAGACTTCCCAAGTTAATAAAAAGGATT
Source organism: Erythroxylum orinocense (assembly GCA_025531955.1). Lineage (NCBI taxonomy): Eukaryota > Viridiplantae > Streptophyta > Magnoliopsida > Malpighiales > Erythroxylaceae > Erythroxylum > Erythroxylum orinocense. The sequence continues at coordinate 2,629,582 of JANZLX010000211.1, forward strand.
AATTTGGTTAATAACTATATATCTAATTGATTTGTCTATCTTTTGTAATATAACTTCAACCGAGGTGAAGACACATATGTGTATTCACTTCCAAGGAACTTGGTTTCCAAAAACGTCCTTGTTTTAGGTAATAATGATATGGTGCCAATTAGAAAGTACTATGAACTTATATGTCACTAAAAAATCTTGCTTCCCAAGGGATTTGGAGTTCATCAAACATGGCTAGGAAGCAGCACACACACGTACAGTCTCCTCCTTTTCTTGCATGAAGAATTAATGCAATAAAAAAGCCACCATTTATAGTTTTATACCTTATTTAACGAAGAGCATTATAAAAAATCAGATTAACATAATTCACTTTAAAGAAAATTTTCTACTTGATGCAATTGTATCAGAAACCTAATAGTTCAGAAGACGAACCACTTTCAGATTGGTTTCAGCAGACTAAACAAGCAAAACCAATGATCTTATGCATCTGTAATCTCTTGTTTAGTTTCCAAAATGTATATATGCATACATGTATCTTTACACACACATAAAACAACTAATCAAGGGAAGATCGTAAAAAAGAAGATTTTAGTAAAAGCAGGTTAAATCGATCAACTTTGAGATCTTCCATGCTTGTCTTATCGAGAATAAGATTGAAGCAGAAGTATGGAAAGTAATAGAACACAATTAGCTTGAACAATGCCAGACAACCTTGCTAGTTTTCATGCATGCAAGAAATGAACAAGACCATAACAAGAGGATGATCTAGTCATTGTTGACATAGCAATGGAAGAGTAATGAATTGGTAGGTACCGACAGTCGAGATGATATACCAAATAAATTAGGCTATTTATCTAATCCATTGCCATGCGTAGTCACACTCAATGTTGGATTCATGCAAGACAAACTATCAGAGAAAATGCTCACAAACCCACCTGTTAAAAAGATGCATCAGCCGACCATGTTCCTTCTAAAAGTCCAAACTCTAGAAAAGAAATGGCGAAGAGCAAAAGGGACAGCTCACTTGCCTCAATAGAAAAAAAAAAACACTCATGTCCAAACATAACTTAGCTTACCATTAAATTTTTGCAAGAGATGTACATATTCTTAATTGGATATAAGCAAAAAGTATACATTAACCTTTCCATTAATTATACACAAGTCTCCAAACTTTTAATTTTGCTAAATTAATCTTAAATTTTTTTAAAATTTATCTTCAAACCTTCATGTCACTTAATTTTGGCTTATAATTAATTCTCCATGTCTAGTACTAGTGATTATTTAATGTGGATTAGAGTATATTTGACTAATTGTATTGGATAAATTAAAAATTAAAAATTTTGTAATAAATTTGATAAAAATAGAAATTTGGGACTTACATGCATCTAAAGCAAAAATGACACAACTAATTTAAACTATATATATGTGTATATAAATGCAAAGATTAAAGAAATATGTAATTGATTGATGGGAAGGTGGGTGGGGAGACAAGAAAATAAAAGGGCACAATAAATAGGCTCATGATATTAGATGTTATCAATAAATACAAAAGAGTTGACAGGCCAGGTTTTGAAAAGATTGACCTGTGTCTACTCTCTATCCTCCAACTCCAAGAAGTCCCCTCCTCCTCTTTAGAAAAATACTCAGAGTCTCCTTGTCCCTCTCATACCCTCATTAGACTTTAAAGATAAGAGATATCCCATCCAATCCCCCTATGAATTTGCACTTCATATGATGATCATTGAAAGCCTACAAAAGAAAAACAGCCCACGCCAGAAAGTAGAGTAGAAGAAAGAAAAAAACAGATAAAAGACAAGAGCTTGTTAAAGAACTGACAAAGAGAGAAAGAGAAGAGAGAGTGGAGATAAATATAATCCAATAATCATCTTCATGAACTTTCATGATTTCTTTCTTTTACTTGTCTAGCTGATGTCTCCTCCATGATTGGATATATAATATATATATAGAGAGACAGAGAGAGACTTGAGGATATAGAGTTGAAAGCTAAAACTCATGAGGGTGGTGGTACATTGATGGATCGTGTCTTTGGCTCCCATGGCTACTTTCATCATCTCCGTCCATTCTTGATCTCATCTGATGACCTGAACCAGTGGCTGTGGCACCAAGATTCAAATAAACCAACCTTGAATCAAGATTCAAGTAACCAAGGTTGCTCCCACTGCTGCTACTATTATGTTCTTCATTCATAGGTGGATAGATTGGAGCTGAAGTTGGTGCATTCGCACTATTACCTTCTTCACGAGAAAGGACCAAAGCTGCGGACTGCACAAGCTCCAGACATAACCTGAGCTTGTTGGGTTCGATGTGAGCTAATCCTGGGACTGCACCTTTGAACAAGAAATCAGAGGTTAGGGTTCGAAGAATGTCAAGTGGGTTGATCCCATCGACGGTTCTAACATTAGGATCAGCATGGTGGTCAAGTAGTACTGCAACCATGTCCGGCGACACCATCTCCGCGGCGATATGAAGTGGGGTTTTTCCGGCGGGCCCTGCCGGGTAGTTCACATCAGCTGCGCCAAGCTCAAGCAAGGCCTTAACCACCTCTCGGCTACAATGCTCAACAGCGTAATGCAAGGCCAGTGCTTCGTCAAGATTTAAGCCTTCACCCATTACCATGAGCTTAACAAGCTCAACATCGGATGAGTCCAAAGCCCTTCTCATCCTTCGAATCTTTTGGTCCTCGATGTCAGCTGCCGTTGTGAGATCACGGTGGAGGGGCATCAGTGATCGCCGAGCAAGGGAAGACTTGAGGCGTAGCTCTTCAATTTTAGCCACAACATCGATTGGCAGATGTTTAGCTAGAACTTCTGGTGGCAAACCCGATTTGGCCACTAGATGCGAGCAAGTAGTCCAGAGTTGGTGCATATCTTGTTTTCTTGAAGCTACCAACACTTTCATGACGTCTTCAATCGAAGCTTTCTCTACCATGGTGGCCAACTGCTTCTGTGGAATGGAGAAACAAGAACGAACAACATCAGTATATGCACAGATCATTAAATGATGGATGTTTTGTGCTTGAACATACGCCTATGTGGTCCATTTTTCAACCACTTGAAACCCAAATGAGGAAAGTGTTTGTTAGATTGGGATAGATGACACACACTCACTCACTAACTCACTGTGGAAGACATGACTAGGGATTAGCAAGATGTTAAATTTGGAAAGTCTTTGGTACACAGCATAAAGATTTGAAAAGATCCAACTTGAGAAAACCCAGAATGTTACATGAAATCAAGATAAAAGATGTCATCTTTTCAGAGCATGAACGTTAATAGCAAGTGATTTAACATGAAAGCAGAATGTTTTGGCAGGAAAGTACAGAAATCAAGAACAAGAACAAGAAGATGATGATGATGATGCTAAAGAAGAAGATAAGCCTAAGTGACATGATATTGGAAAATTTGGACAATAATTGGATTTAACTGCTACAGAAGGAAAAGTGAGAAAATGAGTACAAGCTTGGGAAGTACTAACAAGCAGTGCGGGATCAAAATCAGCAACTGACTTTGAGTGAACAAGAGAAAGTTACAAGCTAAATTGAACCAAAAGGTTACAGTACAGAAGACGCTCTCTTAAACACATGATGATGACCCAAAACCTCACAGCCACGAGTTAAATCAAAAAGAAGAAATCCCTTCTCACATCCCAAAAACCAAACCCAGCATGTCTCCAAACCCACAAAACTAACAACTACTCCTCAGACCAGAACACTCAAACACACACACTAATCAAGAAACAAAAGACAAACTAGAGGGAAAGAGAAAGAGAGAGAGAAAAGAAAAGAAGTGAAATGACAATATAACAAAAAAGATACAAAGGGACCTGAGTGAGCAATGCGAGCTGCTCAACTCCAAAGTATCTAGCGGCAGCGAGAGTGTCAAGAGCAAGATCAACGGCCGAGGTACAATGCGTGTGCCAGCAACCTCTCTCACCACAATTAGGCCTCGGTTCATGCTTTGGAGGCAAAATAGAGACTTGTCCACTATACAAGAACTGCAACAGCAACAAGAACACCTCGTACCCCACCGAGTTCACCGGTATGACATTAGTCCTGGAGCCCGGCGATCCAATAGGTGCTATCCGTGAACCAGATGGGTCTAACCCAGAAGGTGGGTCGGGTCCACAGAAGAATTTCCTAAAAAACAAGCTTCTTGCTGCTAGGATACACCTGTGAGCATGAACTAAACGACCTTCCACGCTGAAAGTTACATCAGAGAAGGCTTGACCATTGATGAGCAGGTTCAGGTAGTCCATAGAAAGAGTTCTTAAAGTCTCTTCAAGGCTCATGATAAAAAAACAAAAAGGATGTGACAAGAACGATATATGCTAGCTTCTGTTCCCTAGGGTTGCTGCTTCTCTATATATATATCATCAACAATATATATATATAAAGAGACAGAGCGAGTCTTAGAGAGAAAAAGGTTAAAGGGTTATGAAGATAAGAACAAAAGATTTAATCTTTCATCTCTTCGGCTTTGTGGTCTTGCCATGGATGTTGCTGATGACGATGAGTTACAACTAAACTGTGTTCTTTAAGAGAGAGAAAATGGTAGAGAGAGAGATTCTCTGCTCTTCTACGGAGAGGGCATGGTGTTCTTAGATTTTTTTGAGAGAGAGATAGCGAGAGCAATATGGGTGGCTATTCTGGGCGGCTGTGAGTATTTAAATAAAGATGGGGTAATTAATTAAAAATGATTAAAAATTATATAAAAGGTATATTATTCTTTTTGCCGATATAATTTAAAATTTTGATTAAAGAAGACAATTTTTAACCCATCCCTTTAAATTGAGTTGTTTGTAACGAGCCTGCTTATAAGTCAAGGTTAGACACTGACTCAAATTCTAATTATTCTAAATAAAATGAGTTATTTTTAATGAGCTGATTTATAAGTTAAGTTCAGGTTTATATTGACTCGAAATTTAATTATTCTAAATAAAATAACATCATTTTACTTTAGTTAAGTTTCGGATAAGTTTAAGCCTGGATAACTTAAACTTAAATATAATTTTTTTTAAAAAGTTATTCTATGTTTTTAATTTTTTTTAAAAAAATTATCAAGTTGACTCTATTGTCATCCCTAAGTTTGACAATTCATTCAAAAAATATATAATTTGATTAATCTTTTTTACTAATTGTGATACTGTTAATTAAGTACAAGAACATACATGAAGATTGGAGAGAAGTTTAGCCCCAAAATCATATACTTTATGACTTAATGTGTTGACTCCTACGCTAATGGGGCCATGCAAACCCTATTTAATCCTCTAACCACTTGTTTAATATTTGATTGGATGAAGGAATTTCTATGCTCTATTATAATTTTATTCGTGTTTCTTGGATTTTTCTTACTAAATTTTTGTGATTGGAATTAAATATTAACAAATAAAACTTCAACATGCGGCTCAAAAGAAAATTAAAATTTATGGAATATTTTATTTATTAAAGTAATATTATCAAAATATTACATTTAGGACGAAATTAAATAATTTATATGCTCAAAATTATATATAAGTATTTTCTTTTTAGCCCATGTCTTGTACATTTTTTATTAAAATTTGATACCACGAAAAAAAAAGGAGCAGAATGAGTATGTCTCACGCTCATCAAGCTACTAGTAATTAACTAAAGAGTTTAAATTATTTTGTCCCAATGAATATACTAATGGATAACTCCAATATTTGTGGCATTAGTGACCAAAATCAATCTCAATTAGAATATATAAATAGAAACACAAGCATTTTATTTATTCATTGGATAAAAATTTTAAAATTTAAATTATAAAAAATAGAAATATATATCATAGAATACTATAATCAATAGTGGAAACATTTTTCTTTTGACTTATCAATTATTACCTATTATGATACTTTATATGTTCAATACATTTTTACATCAATAAAGAAGGGACGCGTTGGAGTAACTAATAAAGTTGTTCCTTTGTGATTATAAGGTGATAAGTTTAAGTCTGTAAGAATACAAAGTGAAAGTTGCATACATTACGGCCCTTTCTGGAACTCCCAAAACAGAGAGCTTTATGCACTGGCTACGTTGATTTTACATATAAATTTAATATTGTGGTGTGAATTTAAAACCTTGCATTGGAGTTGGTTCTGTCTGATTTTGACCTGCAAAACAATAAGGCACACCGAAGGTTGACTGCCGGTAGGTGCCTTCGACGTTCAAGTTAGTCTTTTGAGAGAGTTTTGATGGCTAGTAAATAAAGAAAACTAGGATTCTTGAAAATCGTACCCGTCTTATGATGAGGTAGTACCTTATATATGAAAGAATACCCGCTAGATTTAGGTCTTCACTTAAGCATGGGAGGTCACCATCTGTGAATGGGTCGTGTGCTCCTGGGTCAGAGTCTGGGCCTAACACAACCGTCCTAAACAG
>JANZLX010000211.1:2637616-2660052 GCA_025531955.1 Erythroxylum orinocense
AATTAGTAATCACATATAGTTACTTTTTCTTACCAAAAGGTATCCAAATTTTTACTCCCTCCGATTCATAATAAGTGTCGTTTTAGAGGAATACACATTTATTAAGAAAATTAATGAAATATCTGATATACCTTTATTAATTATATGTTAAAGTGCCTTGAAAATATAATCTGTGTAGTCTGTGTAATTAAGATGTGAGAGAAATTAAAGGGTAATTTTGAAAGTAAAATTATAAAATATATAAAAAGTCATAAACGACACTTATTTTGAATAATTAAAATCCCTCTAAAACGACACTTATTATGATTATTATTTATATTAAGAAGAGAAAAAGTAAATAGAGTTTAGCCTGGTTCAATTTAAAATTAAAAATTAAATTAAGTTAATCGGTTCTTTATAATTTGATGTGAAAATTAAAAAAATTAAAATTTAGTTAATTAAAATTTTAAATCAGTTTGAAGCTTGTTAAAAAAGATTTGATAATTTAATAATTTTTTCCTCTTTTTGAAAAGACATAATATTATCTAAAATTAATTATTTAAAATAATATCGATTCAATTTAATATTAAAATAATATTGAATTAATTAATTATTCTAAAATAACCTTATTTTGAGATAATAAACACTCATACCAAGTTATTAAAATCCTTAGATATGAAAATTGAAAGGTTTGGAATTTGCAAAATATTTTAATAAAAAATTAGATAAATAAGTAAATAATAATAATAATAATAATAACACACATACAAAATCCTTTTGATTGACAACACATCCACTGACTGTCTTATGATTTCAAGACCCTCGATTTGACGTTTGACGTGTCTTGTCATCACCACTCTCCCTCTCCGCTCCTCTCTTGCCCTTTCTTGGATCTCTATATAACATGGACCATGGAGGAGACATGATATGATATATTAGTTATATCATTGTATTCTCACTCTCTCTAGATTTATATATATACATACATATCCATACGTGTACGTGTTTTGTATGGGACAGTGTTCTACTATGCCACTCCCCAAGAATCAGGTGTTCTTATCACATTAGACCCCTTAAACAGGTTGGTTTCCTTAAAATATCCACTGTTTTCTTAAAATATCTCATTCGTTATTAAACTGTTATAAAAAATTAATAATTTAATATAATTAAATAATTTAAAATATAGTCGTAATATTATATATCATTTTAAAATATATAAAGTTGCATATATTTATTGAGACTAGTGTATTCTACAATAATTGAATTTGTGCTAACATCAAGTGTAATTATCAGTGCAACTATTGTACGGTCAAAACACACAATTTCAGACCTTTTTATCTGTATTTTTCTGCGCGCACTTTCTTGTATTTGGTTTTCAACATGATAAGCACAGAAATAGAGAAGAAGACCCAAGCTAGAGATAAACCAACATTGGCTTTTTGGTGTGTATTGCGAATTGCCCACATTCTCATGTTTGATCAACCAAGAAATAAAGAATTGGAGACACTTGAAACTAATGGTGATTTGATGAGCTAATTGAATTTTTTAGTTAAAGGTCAATTCAATTTAGATCATTTTGTGAATAATCAATCTTTTATGAATCGTTGTACCAATATTTGTGTTTTTAAAATATTTTAATATAAATTAAAACATATTTTTCTTTTTTATCACCCTAAATCTCTATCGAATTTAATTTAATTTTGATACGAGAGTCTTGATACCAAAGATTTTTTTTTTACTCAAGAGGAGAAGTACATGAAAACTAAACTACAATACGGAAAAACACGACCCTTAAGCTATCATCGAGGAGGATAGAAGAGCAACCCTCAAGCGAGTTCGGATACCAATAAATACCAAGAGTGAGAGTCTTGGCGTAATTTGCTAGCTAATCCGCAGCTCGATTAGCTTCACAGTAGATACCAAAGATTTTGACATACCATAGAACTTAAAGAAGCCCTGTTTATTCGATTAGCAGTGACCACCATCCATATATGAGAAGCCACTAGGAATGAAAATCTACAACCTAGCTAGGATATTATTGTTTTTGAGAAATATGGAACTATATAAGGCATCAGCATATTTATATGAATTTTATCAAACATTATATCTACAAACAAACATAAAATTAAATCGGTAATACAAGAGATTTAAGAATTAAAAGATTCAATACCGTCATAAAATCAGTTAAAGATTGAATAAAAATAAAGAAGTTGAAATATGATTGAAAGAGATTGACCTTGTAAAAGAATTTAAAGTTTAAATTAAAATTGCTAAATAAAAATTAATTTATTTATTTTAATTTATAATAAATTATTAATTAATAAAAATTTACCGATTAACTAATAAATTGATCATTTTTTAACAACAATAGTTAGTAAAATAATTTGAATCGAAAAGTTAAAGATTGAACTAAAAAGTTAGATGATCTGAGATTTTTACGGTTAAATTAGTCGAGTCGGTTGGATTTTTTAATTATATCAAGAGTTGTAATGTCATTTAAAAAATAAAAAGTAATAATGTTCAAGATACGGCAATCAAAATGTTGCCATAAAGGGACAGTGGCAATCTTAAGGATAAGATTAAAGGGTAAGATGCTAAATTGGGAAAGAATTATAGAAAACATCAAGTGTTTTCACTTTTAAGTGCAATTTAATAGTTACATATGCTTTAGTTGTATTATATTATACTTGTGTATTAAAATAATCCATTTTGGTTCTGTTATGTTTAACTTTAACCCTACTTGTTGTCCTCTTCCACTTAAAATGTTCCACTTACACGGTTTTTTTACATTAGAATATTAGATTTGGTGGCTTCAAACCCTAAACTTAATAGGAACCAATTATGGCAATTGGAAATTAACAAGGATCTCTAGTAAGATGTTGCGGATCATATTACTAATGACTAAAACATTTAACACCGTAAAAATTTTAAACTGTTTAACTTTTTTATTTAGTTTTTAACTTTTTAGTTTGATTTAATAACTTTTGTTGTTAAAAATTAATCAATATGTTAATTAACTGGTCATTTTTTATAAATGAATAAGTTCTTATAAGCTAAAAAGAATAAATTAATTTTCAATTAACAACAACAATTTTTTAATTATACTTCAATTTTTTTAATTTTATTCAATTTTAACCGATTTTATGATAATCTAATACCGATTGAATCTTTTAAATTTTAAACTTCTTATTTTCTTGGTTTTACTTTCAATCTGATTTTGAAACCATTGCATACTATAGTTGCATGCATTTTACTATTATGACCGTAATTAATACAAAAGTAGATCAATTAATTTCCAATTGCATACTACCACAATTGGAAATTAATTTTCTTTTTTTATAATTATTTACTATATTTATTATTCATTTATTTATTTTACTTGGAAATTAGAAAAAACTTTGTATGATTCAAAGTTAGGCAGATTGTGAGGAAAAAAAGAGAGAGATTTATATGGTACATTGGAAGAGTAAAGTGCATACAGCGACTTAGTTGAGAAGCGTAAAGTAGCTCTAACATCTGCGACCCAAGACTGAACACTAGAGAGTTGTCTTTCGGTGTCTGGTTCGCTTTTTATCAGCCAATTGCCACAAGTGTGTTTTACAAGCAAAAGAAAGGAAGAAAAAGGGTATCCACTTTCCAAGAAAATAAAAAGAAGAGAATAAAAAAAATTCTATTCTTTTTAGAAAAAGAAATTATTATCGCGAACAGAAAAATTAATTTAATGTATAAATAAAAAGATGGAAGTATTTCAACAATCAAAAACCAAAACCTAAAAAATTAAAATTACCACAAATTTCATAGGTGAGGAAATCAACAAAAACATCAATAGTACACATAAATCATAATTTTATTAAAGTCTTCTAAGCAAAATTATTCGGATAAATATATCAATATCAAGAAATAACCTCTACTAGTTAGGAATAAGACTATGTACTATTAGGTCTCCTTATTTTAGCGAAATTTTTATTAAATATTGTTGTTGTTGTATATCACTATCAGGTGAATAAACTCAAAACTTAAAATTTTAAATAAGTCAAACAAGAATAAAAGTTTCAAATTATTATTTTTACATATATTCACATCAAGTTTTAAATTATAGATCACATTTATAGTTATAACTATAATGTTACAATTATGATATGAATTATTATTGTAATTCATATTACAATTATTATTATGTTGGCATTTTGAAAATAGTTTATTTACTAGTTAAAGATAAGGATATGTACTATTGAATCTCTTTAGACTTCACGTACCAATACAATTTTTGCTGGGTTATTGGTGTTTGTCAAATATGAGGCTATTTCAATTATCAAAAACCAAAACTTGAATTAATCCAAAATTTTGTTAGGTTAGAAAATCAACATAAGCATCCATATAACACATAAATGATAATTTTATTTACAGTTGTATGAAAAAATTTATGGAAATATATACATTAAAAGGTGATTAGACTCAAAATCAAATGATTAAATAAGTAAAAAGAATAAAGAATAAAAATTCTAAATTATTGTTATTTAATTTGATTCATATGACGAGTTTTAAATTATAAATTACAAATTATCACTGTAAATTATTATAATTATGTTTTCATTGGACTAATCTAAACCTGTATGATGACTCGGAGTTAAGATAAATGTACTTGCGTGAACTGAGTTACATAACAACAAAATTTAAGGTGATGTCAGGAGGACTCAGGTTTCAGGGCATACGTCAAAATGGTTAGGTTCTTTTCCAGGATTGCCAGAAACAAGAGAGTACCGTGTAACGAATATGATTTGATGTGAGGCTTCATTAGGCAGTTCAGACAAGAGACTTCGGTATTAATACGTATTAGCAGACAAATCAATTATCTTTTTGAAATTTGTTTGCTTTGCTTGCGATGTTGGGATCTGTATCCAACTACACGTTCAGTCATTGGTCAAATCCTAACCTGCACTGCAAATGCAATTTATTGAACTAGCACTTCTTCACAGTAAAACCTACTGTTTCTTTTCATTTCTGTAGAGCATGTAAGAATAAAAGGCAACATCTACGGTGACATACGTTGGAATTTGGTTTCCAACTCATAAAAGGCAAATCGATAAATAGTGTTTGATGGAAACACAAAAGTGGTTTGTGTGAATTTGGGATATAAACATATTGTTCATTTTTTAAATTAACCTTAGGTTTTCAAATTCATTTCTTAAATTTACAGATCATTTAATTTTAGAAATTTTATTAATGCTTGTTAATAGGTATATTGTTTGATATTTAAGTCTTAATATAAAGTAATTAACAAAGTTTAAGGATGGAATTGAAAATTTTAATAATCAGAGAACTGAAATAGAAAACAATAATTAAATTAATAAAATTAAAAAAATGATTTATCCCGTAAATTTAGAAAATAATGCATGTGGGTATTCGTTCATTAGCTATTCAACAAAGAAGGAACTGACAAGTAAGCAGAAAACTTTTCCAATCTTAAACAGTATATATATATATATGCATATATGTCCATTTCAAGCTTGTCTAGTCTTCAGGGTCTGCATTTAGATTCAAATATTCAGGTGGGTGACAATTCAGTATTTGATTTGAATAGAACTCCTTTATCTTTTTCTAGGGTTTTGAAGGTCAAGCTTAACAAACTATTAGATATGTTTCGATACCTTGTCAAGAGAAAGATATGGTAAGTTGCCCAAGATTCTAAGATAAGTGTGTAAGAGGGTTTTGCATTTTGACTTTGGACTTTTGGGACTCTTAGGTGGAAACCATTTTAATTTCTCCTACAATGTCCTCTCTTCATTAAGCTCCATGCAATCTTCTTTTTAGGCAATGTCTCTAGTAAAGTTGGTGATTAGATCGATATATGGTGAAATTGGACAAATGACATGTATGGAATTGAGAAGGAAGGTAGTGGAGAGTGAATGGTCAAAAATAACACAATTAACATTGCCATATGAGTGGTTGTGGAAAACTTGAAGTCAGCTCAAGAACTCAAACAATGGTCCTTCTCATGCCATTTACCTAAGGAGAATCCTTTAATGTGCACATCCCACCAATCAAGGCCCTCAGCTCACACAAACACTCAAAAACTCTACCTGCATTTAACATTTCTTTCTTCTTCTTTTTTAATTTCTTTCAACCTATTTTTTGATTTGGTGCAATCGGGATATCTTTGTATAGTGTTGATTTATTAGTTTTTACTTGTGATGTAGAAGTTTGCAGAATACAAAGAGTAATTATATTGATCGATTGGATGAAAAAGAAGGAATAGTGTGATAGACCTAAAAAAAAAAAAAAAACATTGCAACATGGTTGGATTTGAAAATATGTGCCTTACCGACTATGTACTCTACTTTAAAGTTGCCATATTTCCACATGGTCTTGGTGTAAATCATTAGGTTTTGACATGTATGATTTATAAACCATTTGACTAGCTAGTGCAAAGACCATAGAATCATGGTTTCTTTTTCCTTCAATCATGTGAGTGACACAAGCATACGCATAATCTCATCGGGAGATCAGAGAGAGAGAGTTTCCAAATCTTTGATTATGCATTATAATTAAATTCAGTACAGATCTAAGATGCATATATCCCACAAATTGACAAATTATATGAGAATGGAAAGACTGTTTTTTTAATTATATAGTTTAATTTAACTTAATGCATCTAAATAAGTATTGCAAATTAATATACTTTAACCCAACATATCGCCATAAGCTTAAATATACATAGATGGATTAAAATAATATTAAGAAGAAACAAACAAACATGCACACACACTTATACAGGGCCTCATAGGAGTAATTAGAAAAATCTCCTAAAGGAGCCCCACATTTTGACTTGTAGTGTATGTTGCCACGATATTTGGTTGACATAACATCATGATGTATTCAATCACTAATGATCAAAAGCATATGTAATTTTGTGAGTTTGGGAAGAGCATATGTTTGGTGTCTTATTTTAGGTAGGGGCTTTAAATTGTTAGGCTAGATACATCATACATGGAAGTTTGTCCCAAATGGACTCTACTAATGCAAATTGCTTGCCAATATAACTTGATGTAGTGTTTTTTCTTTTTTGTTGAAGGGTACGTGAAGTTAGATAGAGGAAAGGGACTTGAATCAAGTAGTAATCAAAAGGGTACAAGTAATTAGCATCAACTTGTGAAAGTGATTCCACAAGTATAACTTAAAAATCAAAATGTGTTGATGAATTGTAGGTCCACAATCTAATTGTCATGCCTTAGCTTCGTTGACTCTATTATTAAATGTCGGCCAACATAGTAGTCATTAGATGCATAAGTCTTTCATCTAAAAACTAATTATGTTTCACTTGAATGATTTATATCATCATACAGCTTCATTTGTGCTCGCTTAGTTATAGTTATGTTTTGATGATAAAAATAGAGGGAAACTCAAGAATGATATATTAATAAATTTCCAATATTGGAATACATTATAAAGAATTTTTTTCTTTATACTTATATTATACTAACTTGCATAATACATAGAATTACAATAAAACAAAACTAAGTATTGATATAAAGAATTTTGAATTTTGGGAATTAAATAATGGAAAGAAATTTAGATCACTTGGAGTCATTTTGCAGGGGATTGGGAGACCACCATTAACTTATACTAAATGGGAGGGGGGACCTAAGCAAAGTTCACTTTCTTAAAACCTTTCCTATTGACATCAAAGTTCCATCAATTAGGGCAACCACGCCATCATGGACACTACTCGTTTGAGTGGAAGTGAGTTTTATTCCTGTCTCTTATGCCACTTGACTGAAATTTTTATTTTATTGTTGCACCCTAGAGAGTTTGTAGATTAAAAAAAAGAATAAAAATATATGGTCTTAAAATTTAAAAAAACAAAATTATTCTCAATAAAGTTCCAAAGCACTTAGATTTGTGAGTTCTTTCCTCATTTCAAATTATACTGCTACGTTCTATATTATAATCAAATAACTTTAGTAATTTAGTGTAACAACTTAGACTACTCGCCTACAGGTATTGTCCACTTTGGGTTGCCCCTCGGGTCAAGATTCTCATAGTTTTGCTCTTCCCAATTATGAGAAAACGCGTCTATAGGGAAGAGGTATCTATACCCTTATAAAGCGTACTTTATTCTTCTCTTCAACCGATGTGATATCTCACATTTAGCATGTTGAGCTAAAGAGACAAATCCAATCAATAATTACTCCTTTTGTTGGCGTCATCTCTTTTTTTACAATAATAGGTTACAAAATCTAGATGTTGTTTTTTTATAAATTAAATTATGTATATTGAATAATCATAAAATTCAAATATGATTCAATTTATTTCAAGTTCTTTGAGATTGCATTGAATCACCAAATAAATGAAAATGGGTTTAGATACAAAGAACCCTAATAGGTTCCACCAACACACCTAGTTCTTTAATGAATTGAATGGGGCAAATTGTGTAAGAGTCTATTTAAGATCAGACTGCTCCTACTTGCAAAAGAGGATTCCATAGCCAGTTTAACTGCTTTGTCCTCTAATACAGATGTGGTTGTCAAGGATGGCAGATATTAAAGTGTAAGGAAAAAAAAAAATCTGTATCACTTTTATGAGAGATCTTGGCCTGACCATGTAATTAAATACTTTTCACATCATTGTTTCTAAAGGTTGTCTCCAACTTGTAAAAAGCATACAACTTTTCAACCCCTCCTTGTATATGCTTTTGCACCAATCACTTGGAGTTGGGTTAGAATCAGACTTTGTATCAGACTCTCATTAATTACAGTGAACTTCAGTTAGGTGAGGACCCTCACATTCACCTTTTTCCAATTGTAAATAACAATTTTAGTACTGAGATGTGAAATTTGAGGAGGTTAAAAAATATGCAGTATTATCCCTTGTTAATAAATATAAATTGGACATTCACTTAGTATTGGCTTTTAGATTTGTTGTCTGAAAAATAATTGCATACAAAGAATTGTTAAAGAATTTTAGCCGATCATCAATTTAGATACCTTCTTCATATAAATTATAAGTTACATGAGAAATTATTAATTACTTTGTATAAGAACAATTTTAAATTCTTCAAAATTCATAAAAATTATAATAAGATTTGAATTAAAAGTAATGTTTTTATTTTTCCATTACTCAAAAAACAAAAAAAAAACAAAAAGATTAACTCTTGTAGGTTTTTTTTAAATTAGGAAACAAGCCAAATTGTCTTCAATGTTGGGCTGTGAGGTTAATCTTGAATTGGGCCAAGGCTTTCAGTACATTTTGTGTAGTTCGGGTGTTAAGAATTTACGTTTAAAAAAAGACTCATAAATCTAATTAACTAGACTTAAATGAATTCCAAAGTCTTGGAAAAAGTATATTAATCGATTTAACTTTGTTATCCAAATTTCCTTTTTTTTTTCCTTTAATGTCTTTGAAATTAATTTTTACTATTTATTATTTAATATAAAAAAGACAATAATACTAATAATTATGCCATTGTTATATCCATCATATATATTATATTTTTTCAATATTGATAAAATTTCACAATTTAAATTACAATTCGAATAAACCACTCCTATTGTACTATTCTATAGGTGTAGTACAGTAAATTAGGTGTGACTATTATGATAATATGTAGAGGCACATATATATATATATATATCAATAGAACTTTATCATTTTTAAGTATTTATTAAATAAATCATTAAGCATACATAATAATTTACAATTTAAATAAACCACATCTTTTACATATACAAAGTTCATTATATACGTAAAACATAGTAAATTAGAGGTGGGTATTATGACAAAATGTAGAGGTATCATTCATATATCATATATGTATATATAGATATTATCAATAGAATTTTACTGAGAGAATTCATAATTTAAATAAACATCTCTGTACTATATATGTACAAATTACTATTATATAGTTTTGATATGGTAAATTTGATATGGGTAGTAAGACAAAATACACAAAATGTTATAGACATACAGAGGACATATGAACAAAATAGGGTACGAATAAAGGTGGCGAGTGGGTGGAGAAGAAGTTGGAACCATTCAAATGATTTGACAAGACAAGAGCATTGCATGTGATGGGATGTTGATATGGACATATGACACTGACCCTGATCTGACCTTTCAAGCGCTCTTGCAAACCCTAACGCTAGGTCTACCTACCTAGCTAGCTTGTAGATTTCCACAGAAACGAGCAATGGATTCAGATCAGATCAGATCCACGTTTTACCCCCAAAAAACGGTTTAGAAAGCGTACCATAAATCAGTAAGACTATATCCAGAACAAAAACGGTCCCTAGCTAAAGGACCTTGCACACTGTTTTTGATGCAAGTGAAACGTGTCATATGCCCACATCACTCTCCATCAGACCCCTCACTTAGATCTAGAACTTAAGATTACCCTCGATATGTTAGATTCTACAGTGACATTATTGGATGTTATGTCCCTTACTCCCTTATGTAAACTTTGGCACTGACTTCCACGTGCAAAACCGAAGACCAACCTGACATCTGCTAAATACTCCTTCCTTCTTCCATCTTTCCTTCACTATTTCTTCTCCGTCTATCTATCTAAGGCTAGCGTAGCTGTTATCGTTGTGTAGGGTCACCAATTGTAATGACTTTCTAAAGCTTAACAGAGACATAAGTGCAAGGACTTTCTACTATAGTTGCAGAAGCTAACAGGAGAAAGTAATAAAAAAAAAAGAAGAGAGAGAGAGACGGAGGAGGAGGGGTCACATGTCTTATCTTCAAGTCTCTCTCATTCCTTTTGCCCTTTTTTTCTTTCCTCTTCCCTTGACTGGTTGTCATTGATCGATCCTATCTTATCTGGTGTTTTAACTTCTGTTTCACTGTGTAAGTCTACAGTGTTAACTCCAGTTATGAGCCTGTCAACAGTACATACTCATGTCAGATATATATTTATATATATATTCATGAAGATGAACACTGCTAAGTGGGAAACGTTTTGCAGCATAGCCTTACCTTAATTAGAATTAAGAGATATTATTTCTAAAATTTATAATGAGGAAAATTAAATATTTTGTGTGAAAAGCATAATGCAAAGAAATCAATTTTTATTTTATTTTTTCTTTATTGCACAATCTCTTTATATCCAATTATTCTTTGTAAATTGTATATGTACAAGTTGAAGAGTGTAAATAGAATTTGTGAAATAAAAGTTATTGGTCCTACTTAAAGTATTTAATACATTTGTTTTCTATATAAGATGGTTGTCTCTGACTGGGACCTTAGATCATTTACCAAACTTTAGGCATTCATAAGGATATGAAATTATAATGATGTCTTAGGCTTTCACAAAGCTCAAAGTTCTCTTTTGATGCCTAAAATGGAAGTTCATGACACATCCTTTCAATGCTAAAGAAGAAACAGACACGGAAAAAAGAAAGATCGACAGAATTAGCAAGTTGCAGATATGAGTTCTGCACACATCTTGTGATATGCTTTTGAGACATCATATGCTCTTTATTTATTTATTTTTTACCCAATTCATCATACCCGAAAAAAAAGAAGAAGAGTTCTTTATAAATATACATATCAAGTTGTCTTGCACCCAAATAAAGAAACATCAAAGCAAAACTATTTTAAGAGAGGGACAGAAGAAGGTCTTCTCCACTGTAGCCTTTCAATGTTTTTTAAGGTTTTCAACTATACCACCATATAGGAATTTAATTTCATCACTATACTCTATATATATATATATGTTCCAACAAAGTCATTTATTTAACTCTAATGATTAAAATACTCAACCAGTTCGGTTTATTCAATCATAAAAATCTTGAATTATCTAACTTTTTGGTTTGATTTTTAAATTTTTGATTCGAATTACTTTTGTAACTCTTGTTGTTAAAAATTGATCAGTTTATTAATTAATCAGTTAAATTTTATAAATTAATAAGTTTTTTACAAATTAAAATAATTCAATTAATTTTTATTTAATAATCTTTTTAATTAAATTTTAAATTCTTAGATAGATAAGGAAAATTGTTTTTTAAATTCTTTAATTTTATTCAGTCTTTATTCAATTTTATAGTCTAATATCAATTGAACCTTATAAAGATTAAATCTTTTGTCTTATTAGTTATTAGAATTGTTAATATGGGTAGAGTGTAGAGTTCAACAGCAAGAATTAGGCTTGGGTCAACTGTTGCCAAAATAACTAGAATTGATCATTTCGAAAGTTGATCCTTATTATTTTAAACCCTTTAATATTTTTATGTTTAGCCAATATGAAATATTCTAACACTTCCCTTCAAGTACAACTGAGACTAGACATTCAATTGTCACTTAAAGTAAACACAACAGTAACTGGACTGGGCCGTTGGAACTGAACACTCAGATAAACAATCAAGAAATTAATAATCTAAACTAAACCTTCTTTAATATCATGCTAGAATTTTTAATATTTATAAAATATAGAGTCCATTAATAAAAATTATGCTTATATCAATTATTGTTAAAATAACTAGAATTAATTATTTATATAATTAATCCTTATCACTTACAAATCTTTTAACATTTACATGATAATACTATTTTAACTTATTTTTAAAACTTTGATCAAGTGAAAAGACTTCCAAACTTTACAAGTGGATTATGATGAGAAATGGAGTAGGACCCCACGAGAACTTATTAGGGTAAAAAGCTTTAGAGATTAGATTAGAATCCAATGACATGTAGCTTTCCTAGCCTTTTTGGTAAAATGGAAAAAATTCATTCTCGATTGCCGACCATGTTTTTGCTTTTCTGCTGTTCACTTTATCGATTAGATTGCTAATTACTGCTAAAAGAAGTTGACAAGATATTTTGTTTAATGTTAATTACTGTTTATCTATTCATGATTTGTCAACTTATACTGTGAATTATGAAACTTTAAAACTTCGCCATCCATCGTAATAATTATTTTGTGAGCCACCATATAAAGTTGGCGCTAGTTCGTTGGTTAAATGACTCAAAATACGTAATTTATGTATAGAAAAATTATATAAAATTTATCTAATTTTGAAAAATTCATTTTAAAAAATTATTTTCTTAAAAATCAGTTAAAAAATTTAAGAGTTCTTCAACTATAAAATAACTACCGTGTAATTTACATATCAGTAACCCTAGAAACAGTGTCAAAGGTTAAATGATAAGAAGGTAGTGGTCTGGTGAAGACTGGCATAGAGAAAAGCATCAGTGAACAAGCCAAAAGACATTATGGTAAGCGTGTGTTGTAGTAAATGCGAGTGCCGCTGTGGGTCTCAAGAGGACCCGACAAGCGTGGGGTTGTCTAGTCATATCAGTTTCGTTTTAGTCCACTTTCTCTGCTT
The DNA here is from genome assembly GCA_025531955.1 of Erythroxylum orinocense. Lineage (NCBI taxonomy): Eukaryota > Viridiplantae > Streptophyta > Magnoliopsida > Malpighiales > Erythroxylaceae > Erythroxylum > Erythroxylum orinocense. The sequence continues at coordinate 2,650,921 of JANZLX010000211.1, forward strand.
TTCTTCTCTTATCACATCTCTTGACGACTCCTCTTCGTTCTTTTGTTTTTATATTCACTTGTTTGGTTCTTCCATATTTGAACATTCCCATGTACTGACAGAACGTTCTTAGTAAAAGAAGCCTCAAAGTTTAGTTCATACAGCGTAGTTTGAAACAAGCACATTAGTTTTCTGGTTCTGGTTCTTAGTAATGGCTTGTTTTTGCATATTCAAACTCATCCTCATGACCATGTGCGTCTGTGTTTTCTTTTGTTTTTTCATGTAATGAGACACAACAGCCCAGTTTTCGTAGTCGTTCAGACATCAGTACTCGTGACTCTTTTTGTCCAAACATAGTACTTAAACCAAGCCCATCCATTGTGAACAATACTCCTTTAAGCAGTCCAGTACCATTCCACTGTTTATAAGTATTATGATTAAATAAGTTCTTATTATCATCTTTAATATTAGTTTTACACTTTAGTTTGCACTTTTTACCAAGCATATATTGAGTACTGTTTTGTGTATAATACAAAGAAGAAAGTGAAAATTAATGGATAAACATATCATCTACAAAACTGTTAGTGAAGAAAATGAAGAAAGAGTAGGTTTTTATGGAAAAGAGTAGGTTTTTATGGATTGTTTCTGAAGAACAAGTGAGTTGTATTGTAAGCTAAAGGACTGTAGGATTACATCTCTGTACAAACTTCATTTCAGACAATTGCCCAGAATCTCTTTCTGCATATAAGCACTGTTTCAGCCTTCTTCTCTTTGCTTTGAAGAATATGTGACTCAACATTCCACAGAAATTTCGGAGCTAAATCACGAATTCTTGATGTTATTGATTCATCGTCTCTAATAATTGCAAATCCCTGCACATTGATTTGTTCAGTCAGATATTCAATCATCTTGCAACGTGATATTCAAGATTGGAAACACAGAAAAAAAGATGTGATAGTTGAAATTGCTAGCATACTGTATCGAGATCAAAGCTAGTTAAATGAGAAAAAATGTGATGATCTTAGTGTTCGGAAATGTATCTAGCAAAGATGAAAAGTTGGAAAGCAAAATCACATGAAACACAAGCCTTATGTGGTTCGACAAGAATGCTTACATCTATGGCTGCACTTAAAATTTTATTAGTTTTTCAGAACCACATACTTGTTGCGAAATATGACATAATCTGGTGAACAAATGAAGGGTAAAGCAGCTAAGCAAGGTGATCCTGAACCTTGCATTTCTTTCACTTAATCTAAGGCTATTAGATTTTGATTTCTACAAATGTACCTGTGGTCGTAACATACGATCCATCTCCAGCATGATATCCTCTAGTAGACAACCTTCACCGCGGTTTTTATAGTGACTAAAAAGCTGGTTGGCATGCAGCAAATCGTATGTCCGTGGATACGTCGAGAACGGTTCACACCTTCAAGGTTACATGCACAGGTAAGCATTACATCTATTTGGAGCTAACAGAGATGAATTTTAGTTTGTCAACAACATACCAATCATGAAAGGCACCCAGGAGACCCCTGTCATAAATAGCTGATAAGGTGTTGTCCGTGCTCACTGGGACTATATTCATCACCCAAACAGGGAATGAGTTCAAAGCCACGGCAAAGCCACCTAAGAAAGCATTCATATCCATGACGTTGCGTGCATCTGTTGTGGTGATATTCATCAGCTCCCAGTATTGGTGAACTTGATCTTGCCAGTAAGAGGCATCTGAAGTGAATTCTTCCTTAGTAATACCTGCAATCCCACAAGTTATAATGTCAGAATGAATTATTTATGAGGCACATTAGTGGTGTAACTATGCTAAGCACACTAGTCGTAAAAATTTGCTATCTCTGGCATTACTATAGGATTCTGCATAGTTAGCAGCCAGTGATTCCTTCAATTGAAGTTAAAAGAATTAAGAGCACATCTAATCATGCTTTGCTCTTGATCAGCCCTCTGCATTCTACACAATCTTGCTGCTCTTCTAATCAGGCCAATCTCTAAGATTGTTCTAGCCCCACACTTTGCAATCCTTTATTTCTCTTCTTTCCCAGTTGTTAGGAACTCAACAACACAAGGAAGAACAGAAGATATCAAGCAGTCAATTTTCCAGTTAGCTCAAGTATAAATAATTCCAAACTACAAAGAGAAAAAGACTTAACAGTATCACAGGAAAAGAAGCTAGTTCGAGTGCTGTTGATACCAACAGTAACTGTAATCCTCTTATATCCTTCTTGATAAAGCATAAGTTGAACAGACATCTAAGCACCTCCTATTTTTCAATTATTCGACATTGACAACTACTATTCCACAGATTGTGAAGTTAACCAATTCAAACAATCTGATTTCATCATCTACAAGCTCACTTTAGATCAAACTTAGTATTCAACATGAGTCTGACTTTTTACAAACATCAACTTTCTCAAATTTTGATACTTTCTACCATGACATACATTGGCATTAAGTTCTTTTATGTGAGGCGGCAGAACATTTACATCTTTAATATTGAAAATAAAAGCTTCCATGGAACATGCATTTGAAATAGGCAGCATACTAGGTAGGAAGAAGCAAATTCAAAGAAAGCTACTTTTAACTCACGAAATTCAAAGCAAGCTACTTCAACTCATAAAAGAGTATACATCAACAGACCTACTCTGCTGAGAGTCTCTGAATAAACAGATAGACGCTCAGGCCTGGGAGGGAGTTTCTGATAATTTTGTGGTGCATTTCTCCTTGGTACACAGTTCCTTAACGGTGTATTCCATGATGGTTTATTATCATCCACAGTATCACATATATTCAATAGTTTCATTTCCGCATTCTTCAGGAGGCATGCTTCGTCTTCTTCCTTTAGCCAAATGGCAGTTTGAACTTTCTTAGCAATGAGCTTCCAGCACATAGCTGATGTGATATTCACCACCTTACTCCATATAGCTGGATAATCTTTATCCTTTTTGTAAGCAGGTGGTGCCGAATAGACAAAGTATCCATTATATCGTAGAAGGCGATTAACTTCTTTGAGCAAAATACCTTCTGCAGGGAAGCAGAAAAGATAACAATCAATGAACTGCACGTAAATTCATAAAAGCATAAGAAAATAGAAAAATGAAATCTAAAATTTGAATTTCATAGAGTACACAGAACAGACTGATGTGTTCTGTCAATCAAGCTTACTAAAATATCACAACCTAATTCAGCATGCAAGCTGAAACATATCCAACAATTAAGAGCTTTCCTGAATTCTTACAGAAACTGCATAACAGAATAGTTTGTAGAAAGGAATAGGTTAAGGAAAGAAAAGGGGAGTAGAAAAGTATCCGACTGAGAGTAAAGAACAGCCACTAGGAAGGATGATGGTTGTGAGATGATCTTCATCCACTCCAGTACAGCACTGCATATCACAAAATCGACTGTTCTTTCTAGTGTTGAGCCTAAAAGCCTATACTGGTCTTAAACTCTGATTGTTGCCATTCATTCTACGTCAATCCAAAAAGGAAACAATGCAAACAATGCTGCAGCCTGGCTTGATAAAAGAATGAAGATAGTGATAGTTCTGTTCCACAAGTGATGCCACTTAATCTGGTTCCTCTAAGTAGCTATACAGAAAAAAGTTTGAAAGAAAACAAAGCAATCTATGTACAGCTCAACTCAACAAATATATGAAGATAGTGATCTTTTTGACTGTCTAATAACCCCAGTTAAAATTGCTATTTCAATGCAATTAAAGAAACTAAGAATTATTTGATCTGTACTTTGCATTCATCTGAGTTTTGATCAGATATTGAAACTGATGCTCAATTTTATAGAACATAAAAACATCAATATTGCATCAGCGATAACAATTCATGCCAGTATGCTAATAGCATCATACCATTCTCATGCCAATCAACACGACATCTTGAACAATGGATCATCTCAAAAGAGCTAGAAGGATATGGCAGTTGTTTTGTGGCAATGGCAGAGATCATAGCGACTATTCCACGCTCCAAGGCAAATTGAATCTGGTTTTCATGACCATCTTTGGGAGCAAAAGACATTGTCATAATATTTAAGGGAAGGAGATAAGCTGAGAAACTGGCAACACCACAGCCAACATCAAGAACTTGAAAAACTCCAGCCGAGCGTAGATCGCCTATCTCATTAGTTATCATGTTACCTAGCCTGCACTTGAATATATAAAATTCAACTCATTGAAATTCTTTTCTAACACAAATATCTCGACATAATGCCCTGTAGAACATATACTGCCACCAAAACAATAGGGGAGAAGGCACATGAGAAGTTTAAGCTAATTGCAGCTACCTCTGAATGTATTCTGGTGCTCCATGTTTGAAATGGGTTCCACCACCAGGGAACCACCAGAGTTGATCTTTCTCATGCACCCAGTTTTGTCCTCCTTTCACTTTAGCCAAATGCGTATGATTTACATTGCTTCGCCATACGTAATCCCTGCTGATCGGCCATTTTATTGGCATCTTATAATCTTCTGGTGGTGGCACTAGGCAAAATAAACGCTTTTCAAGTGGAGGGCAGTGCCTTTCTAGCTCTTCTCGTCGGGAAACATCCAAGCTTGGGAGCAATTTATGCACATAAGAAACATCATGACATGGGATATACTCATTGAACTCCAAAGGGCAAACGTTCATGCCACTTTTTGGGATAACTAATGGTGTTCCATGATAAGACAGAGAAACATTGTTGGTGAATGTGGAAACACCTGCAACTCTAAATTATTAATGACTTCATTGATAAGAACAAAAGTGTCAAACATGGAAACACTTAATGCAAGGTCTCATGAGTAATTAGCAGCACATGCTAAGCCTTTCAGTATGGTTATAATAAACCTGTGCAATAATCCGAATATTGGAACAACAAACAAATTATGCATGGTCACCCACACACAACCATAGAAGGGACATGCGTTTGCAATATGTTTGTGTATGCTGGGACAAACATAAAGGTCTGTCCTATAAATCAAAACAACAAGCTAACTGAAATAGATCCAGACGCTTCAGTTTCAATATTATGAAAAACTGTGCTTGATCCATGGAAAAGATTACATTAAATGTCCTATAGTGTCAGCTCAAAAATTCTTTGTTCAATTGCATGTTACGAAGAATTCCCCCTTAGTGCCACTGTAAGTGTAACAGCTTGCTGTGCTCCCACCAAAGCAATAAAGCATAACACAACCAAGTTCACAATCTTTTGACATAATTTGTCAAAACTCCTCACAGTTCTACACTGTCTGCAGTTTTTTAATCAATCAATACCTATCTATGCATCTATATAGTCTAACCAAGTACCTGTCAGTCCATTATGTTTCATAACAAAAATTAGATTTCACTTCCTTTATGTGAAACGAAATACTCAGCAAAGCAGGCTGACTGAATGGCTAACTGAACTGGTTTAATGGACCTAACCCCGTTTCCCCGCTGTTCGTTCTAGTTCAGAGGTGGGTACATGTGGAATTGAATACTGTGAGACCTCTCCAGGAGTTGAAATGCAATCCCATGTGTTTTTCATAATCCGACTAGGAGTCCTTATAATTTCATGGAAAGTTAGGTTAAGGTATTGCATGGCATGCATTTACTCAAACGTACTCCATAACTTAACAGTCTCCGCAAGTTCACTTAAATTCTCATTAAGCAGTTCGGTGAAGCTAAAATTTATGTTAGTATGCCAAGGTAAGCCACAAGATCCGTCTAAATGAGGCTCGCAAGCAATGAAAGCTACTATCTTGAAATCTCTAACAGACACAAAACTCAAGCAGAAAGCCAAAAGGAAAAAAATAATAATAATCTGAAATCAAATCTGGAATTAATGCCTAAAAAGCAGACAACCATCTACCCCACAAAACCCAACTCTAATCTATTTCCAAAAGGAACATGCAACACACTACATACATCCAAAGAAGAGCAAACATGTTAGTGCCAACATTGAAGAAGAAAGGAAGAAAGCTATGAACATACCAGAAGATAGGGGAGACGAAGATGTATACGTGTAGGATATAGAAAGAGGAGGAGCATTGTTGCCAAAGAGAGTACCCAGATAGAAAGACCCCGCCATTAACAACAGAGTCACCATTATCATCTGCCCAGATTTAGAATCAAAAGCTGACCCCAATGAATACCCTCCCATCTTTTCTGTCTTTCTCTACAAAGATCGAAACTTTGTTTAGAAAAACCAAGTGGGCAATTTTGTTTCAGGCTCAGGGAGATCTCTTCCAATGTCTTCTGATAAATTCATGTAGGATACATGACGAAAACTAGTTGCGTGTTTCTATGAAAGCTACAAAGAAAGTGAAGATCAGTGATGACCAGCTGATTTTTAATTTCATCGCTTGTTTTTTCTAAAATTAATATTGTATTATCAAATCTTCGCGTAGATCACATAAAAAAACTTATAATTATTCACAAAGTAATATGTTAAGAGTGGACGTTTCTCGTTTGAACTCAACTTTAATCATTGAAATATTATGAATATGTGTGTCGGTGACAAGGATAAGGCACTTTCTAATCCTTCAAAATTTTTAAAAAATGTTTATAAATTTAACTATTTTAGATTTTTTATATTTTAGTTAAAAATAATAATAAAATATACACTATATAAATATTAATTTATAAATAGAATAATCAAATATTATATTAACAAGATAATTTAATTTAATAATCTAAATTAGATAACTTTGACTTAAATGATAATTTCAGATAATTACAATAAATTATTAATAGAAGTCAAAAATAGTTAAACTTAATTTAAAGAATTTAGCTAAATTGTTATATAACCAACATTCGACTGATGTTAATATTACATATATTTTATCGTTTTATTTTAAACAAAATTAAAGAAAAATTTTCTAAGAAAATAAAAATTATACAAAAAATTGAAAATTTCAAAGATTAGAAAATTTTAAAAAATTTTCATAAATTAAAAAATGAATTTATGCCTTTTTCTACCGAAAGTTGTGGATGGTTATGATAGTAGACATCTATCATAAGCAAGGTATTTCTTGAGGATAGGAGTCAAATGGGGTTCTTCTGTTTTGGCGTGGATATGACTCTGAAGCTGGATTTAGCAGCAACAAGAAGGTATTTTCTTTTTGTAACCTCATTATTGGCATGGATTTCTAGAACTCAAACTGCCTCCTTGCACATCTTCACCTTATTTCATCAATGAATCCATGAAGTTTCCATCTTTTGGGACTCTAAAAGTTGGAGATTAATTGCATCTTTTTTGTATATGCTATGCTTGAAGGTCATAAACAAATTCTGGAATCAAACTCAATAGACATCATTCTTTTGAATTTGCTAATACATTTACAACAAGAATTAATAGAAAGATACAAGAACATCCCATCTAGAGCATTACATCAACAGTCATATTAGCCATTCTTTCTCAAAATGAGATTGGCATTGAAAAGAGAAGTTACCAATTTGCCGCAGTTTCCATTAAATTCTTCTGGAATGAACTTACAAATTGTTTTACGTTGATATGCTAAAACTGAGAAGATGGTCTGAATAATTGTCAAAATAAGAAAAAAAAAAGTTGCAGAAATGAAAGTTATTGTAGTCCATGAACTTCTGAAATAGACCTGCATTGTTTTACTCAGCCATTTTCTAATTGTCATACTCTTCTTGTCATTGAAATATTTTATAAGGAGATGTTTGGTATGACAGAAGATGTCAAGATAAGGTTTCAAGCTTGAAGTGAGCTTCTGAAAGGTTTTTACTTCTTGATTGTTTGAAAGATGGTTGAAGAGTATTCCTGCCTTTTGTAACTCTGCAACATCTTCTTTAGTCGCTATGAGTGAGTTGAGAAAGCTTATATAAAGTGGAATATAAAGTAGTCACATCTTATATAAGCTTTCTTAACTCACTCATAGCGACCAAAGAAGATGTTGCAAAGTTGCAGAAGGTAGGAATACTCTTCAACCATCTTCATAATGATCAAGAAGTCGTAGAAACCTTTCGTAAGCTCACTTCAAGCTTGAAATCTTATCCTGACATCTTCTATTATACCAAACGTCAACTTATAAACTACTACAATAACAAGAAGAGCATGACAACTGGGAAATGGTTGAGTGAAGCAATGCAGGTCTACTTCAGAAGTCCATAGATTACAATAGTTTTCGTTTTTGCAATTTTTCTTCTGATCCTGACAATTATTCAGACCATCTTCTCAGTTTTAGCATATCAGCACAGATAAACAATTTGTGAGCTCATTCCAGGAAATTTAATGCAAACTTCCTGTAACAATCTTAAATCAAAATACTAATAAGAGATAATTTGAAGAATTTGGAGTTTATGCATGTCCAAATTCCTGAATTTTCCTATTCAAATGTCTCAGTATATCATATATCTCCTGAGTTTGCTTGTGAGATCTATCTCCAGAAACAAAACAAGAACAATTTCCTTTATACTCAAAATAACTCCATCCTGGAGTCTTCTTCAGGTCTTTCTCATGCATAACTCTCCTAAATTCTTCAACGTCAGCCCACTTTCCACTACAAGCTTGTATGTTACTCAACAATGTATGATATCCAACATTGTCCGGCTCTAGCTCTAGGAGTCTCTGTGCTGCAAATTCCCCTATCCTTGTATCTCCATGAATTCTGGAGGCCGCAAGAAGAGCACCCCAGATCCTGCCGTCAGCAAAAGCCAGCATTCTCAATATTAAGGCTAATGCCTCTTTTAGCTTGCTGGATCGCCCTAAAAGATCAACCAGACAAGTGTAGTGGTGCAGATTAAGTTCGATACCGAACTTGCACTGCATGGAGGAGAACATTTCACAGCCCTCGTTAATGAGACCGGAATGGCTACAGCTAGACAACAAGCTTACCAAGGTTACACTATTTGGAGTTATGCTCTCCTCTATCATCTGATAGAAGAGATGCAGAGCTTCAGCTCCCAAACCATGGATTCCATAGCCTTCAATCATTGACGTCCATGTTACAGTATCTTTTACTAGCATTCTGTCAAAAAAATTTCTAGCTGAAGAAATTAATCCCCATTTTATGTACATGTTAAGTATAGTGGTATTCAAGTAAAGACTGTCTTCTTCAGATATGTAGAACAAGTTCCGTACGAGGTAGGCATGGATTTCTTTACCCAAATGCAGAGCACCAAGATGCATACATGCTTCAAGCAGGCTTCC